>CM063257.1:12722302-12724802 GCA_032158295.1 Pycnopodia helianthoides | reverse complement strand
TATAAATAAATATACGATGCACTTGTGGTAAAACGTTTACATTGTTGTCTGAAAATAAAGTATGACGTGTAATCTAGATCATTCTTTCACGTTTTACTATTACTGTTGTCTCTGTCTCTTTTATATCGAAAGCTAATCACGGGTGGGTGTACTTTGTTGAGTGTAAACTGATCTATGGGGAGTTTTCAATAACTTAATTAGTTTCAGGGCAATAATTAATTGTCAGTGGTCATACACTTTCATTTGTGTACCTGATTGATGACACAGGAAGTGTGCAATGGCTGGAATCAAGGAAAGTTCAAACCCACTAACTAACATGGTCCGTTACAAAATGGTGGACCGTGTCAGTTCACGAAATAAAAGGGTCATTCCGTGCCAACTCACCTGATGGGTCGGCAGGCTCCGTCTCAGATTTCGCTAATTTTTTTTTAAACACTCCCCTATGGGTGCCTTGAACACACACAAAATTTTAGAGTCCTACTCCTTGGCATTTCTGAGATACGACCCCCCAAAAATTAAGCCCCGCCCCTTCAAATTGATATTTTGTGTTTTTTAGCATTTTTAAAGGCCTATATCTACAAATGGAGAGAAGATATGGAGCTACAAATTAATTTACAGGGTACCTGGTATCCCATCAACTATAATCTACTGTCAAAAGTAGCACAGCTCATTTGCATATCAAGGGTTAGGTCTTTAAAAACCTACATTTTGGCATGCGCAATGACTTTTTGTCATTTTTGAGACCCCCTAGTGCCTATGTGAAATGTCCGATTGCTTTTATATTTCATTTGGGCATAAACTAGGTGCATATGTGTGACATATTATGAGGATAGACCAATCACACCTTTGATGGGTATTTGGCAGGGGTCTTAATATGAGTCCAACTTAAAAAATGCCAAAAAACGCCGTTTTCAAGTGGTTTTTTGACAATGTGGGACAATGTTAGTCTAAACATATTCACAATTTTTGTTTTACATGAAGGAGTAAAGAAACCATTTTTTTCCTTCTCACATAAGTAGACTGGATATAAAGTATTATTGGGAAAAATTGGTAAATCTGTCAGTAATGTCCCACGTTGTCATAATGTCAATCAATCACTTGAAAACGGCAATTTGGGGCATTTTTACAGTCACACACATGTTCAGACCCCTGCCAAATATCCATCAAAGGTTGGATTGGTCTATCCTTATATCAGCTCACACATATACAAACAGTTTATAACCAAATGAAATATAAAAGCAATCGGACATTTCACATAGGCACTAGGGGGGGTCTCAAAAATGACAAAAAGTCATTACAAGTGCAAAATACTAGGTGTACTTAAATAAAAATCTGACCATGAAGGAGTACAAAAACCATTTTTTTTTTTTTTTACATAAGTAGACTGGGTACAAAGTATTATAGGAAAAAATTGGTAAATCTGTCAGTAATGTCCCACAATGTCAAAAAACCACTTGAAAACGGTGTTTTTTGGCATTTTTTAAGTTGGACGCATATTAAGACCCCTGCCAAATACCCATCAAAGGTGTGATTGGTCTATCCTCATAATATGTCACACATATGCACCTAGTTTATGCCCAAATGAAATATAAAAGCAATCGGACATTTTACATAGGCACTAGGGGGTCTCAAAAATGACAAAAAGTTATTGCGCATGCCAAAATGTAAGTTTTTAAAGACCTAACCCTTGATATGCAAATGAGCTGTGCTACTTTTGACAGTAGATTATAGGTGATGGGATACCAGATACCCTGTAAATTAATTTGTAGCTACATATCTTCTCTCCATTTGTAGATATAGACCTTTAAAAATGCTCAAAAACACAAAATATCAATTTGAAGGGGCGGGGCTTAATTTTTGGGGGGTCGTATCTCAGAAATGCCAAGGAGTAGGACTCTAAAATTTTGTGTGTGTTCAAGGCACCCACAGGGGATTGTTAAAAAAAAAAATTAGCGAAATCTGAGACGGAGCCTGCCAAACTTTTCTGAATTTCAGGTGAGTTGGCACGGAATGACCCAAAAGGAACCACACAAGTAATAGACATATTTGTGTGGATCATTATAATCTACTCTTGAAAAATCTTTCCAACCATAATAGCTTCATAACAAACGCTTTCAAACGCTTTGTATAGCCCAAAGCGCGCAATCCAATGCAACGTGTTTTTTTTAGTTTCTATCACGATATCGTACATCAAAGACGGGGCAGATTTCATAATTAAGCAGCAAATATTTCATGTTTTTGCAAAGCAAAAACTAAGCTGGATATCAGTCACAGGTGTGGATTATTATTTGCAGAACCAATTATTTTACTCTGAACACTGCGAGATACCATCAAAAAAAAAAAAAAAAAAAAAAAAAATCCGCACGCTTACACATAGAACTGTGATCTGCTGTCCGTTTGTATTTGACGCAATTAAATTTTTTGAGAACCCAATCACTTTCAAATGGCCAAAAAACCTTTAAATATAGACCATTTTATATAAATAAAACCAATTCAAGCA
>CM063257.1:12544802-12719802 GCA_032158295.1 Pycnopodia helianthoides | reverse complement strand
GAGAGAGAGAGAGGGTGTTGTATTATGGTGATGAACACCGCGTCAAGTCAAGAGCAAGAGAGAAAAGATGGTGCAGCCCCCAAGCCATCGAAGCCCTTTAATTGATTAGAGCTTCGTCGTTGGACTTTCAGCTTGATGTCGGCGGCGCTTAGCAGTGTCTATTTAGACACGTATAGCACTCCAGAGTCAGGATGTTTTGATTGCGTACTGCCGGGGCTAGGTCTAAGAGCTGCTCTCTTTACTTCGATGTTAAAAGTAACTGTTGGTGGCAACTGTTGGCACCGACGGAGGTCTGAAAGCGACATTTGGGAGTTTATCAGTAGGCTTTCTAGTCTCAAGTGGTGGATAATTAAGACTGGCAACAGGTGTACACATTGCCATTCGCCTCCCTCACCAAATAGCCTTGATATCAAGGCTGTGTAGACAAGTACTCTAGCTAAAACCATAGAGCAAGGATACTAAAACCTCAGCCGCCCGAATGCGATACAACCCCAGACCCCCAATTGACTCTAAAAAAAAATAGGACACCGCACTCTCACCATGCACACACACAGCGCCTGTACACAGCCCCCACACACACCGCTATTGTCCACACACCGCAGCTATCGCCCACAATCCTAGCGCGTGAGCCGTGCTAGGATTGTGGGCGATAGCGGTGTGTGGACAACAGCGGTGTGTGTGGGGACTGTATAAACGAGCGTTTGTGTGCTTCCTTGGGTGAGAGCGTAGTGTGCTGTTTAAAGACAGTCGGGGGGACCTGAACAGGAGTTGCACTGCATTCGGGCATCGCATTCGTGCGGCTGTGGTTATGCACATTTTTTTAGCTTTATAGTTGGCAAACACAGCCTTGCAATCAAGGCTATCACCAAAGAGCTCACGTTCATCTGGCTATAAGAACAGTAGTTGTTGACATCACCGATAACTGGGGGAACTAAGATAAAGCCTACATCGGTGTTCGAAGGAGTATTGCCAGTAACATCGCCTTCTGTTTATTATCGAAATGGGAGAACTAGACAAAATACAATTATTCTTCCTACCATTGAGAGGCCCTGGACATTGATAGCCCAGGGTTTTGTGTGGGAATGTTTACACATGTAAACCGGGACCTACAACAACAAGTGAACAATCTGGTTGGGCAAAGGTCCAAAGAGTACAAACAAAAGAGGGACAAAATTATGAGGTCCCCGAATGCAGGTGGCTGTGTGTGTATTTTAATAATCGCTACCTATTGGAGAACGAAGACAGTATGAACAATAGGTCTCCACAGAAGAATTCTAACGAGAAGGATGTTCCACACAAAAAAATGGTGTACTAAGCCTTTTAAAGTACAGGGACAGAAGAAAGAACAAAATAAGTCTCCACAGGGATGCAGAAATGGGAATGGGTGTGTGCTTTAAGGTTACATACGAAGTGTGGACCTTAGAACAAAAAAGGTCCACATAATGTAGGGACTTGAAGCACGATGTGGACTTACACATGTCCACACAGTGTTGGTAACAGTGTTGAAGAATAGGATTTGTCATCCACAAGTGTGCAGAACAAAGGTACGTTAAGGAGTGAACGCGACACAGAGTTGGGTGGGCATAAATTATGCGGGGGTCGTTGTGAGGTCCAAAACACAACAGAACAATGGGACCCAACGTGTGAATTCTTCAGAAAGGTGATTAATAGAGCAACAACAACAGGACCTTACAAGTCACCTTCCGTAAGCGTGGGCTTATGGAATGGCCCTTGTGGGGTATTTTACACAATGGAACAATGGACCCCACAAGAGAATTCTTTGTTCAACCTGAACCCCACAGGGGAATTTTTTAGAAAAGGGAATAATAGAACAACAATAACAGGACCCCACAAATACGATCCGCAAGGTGTGTGTGTGTGTGTGTGTGTGTGTGTGTGTGTGTGTGTGTGGACACACAGAAGGGCATATGTGGGGTCCTGACAACAATGGAACAATGGACCCCACAAGGTCAATTCAATAGGAACAATTGTGCCCCAGAAGGGAATTCTTCAGAAAAGGGAATAGTACAACAACAATAGCAGTATCCCACAAACCGGATCCGTAAGGATGTGTGTGTGTGTGGTAGTTTGTAGTGACATTCAAACCGTGGACTTACAACAAAAGGGACAATAGGTCCACGTTTGCTATCACAAAGGAAAACAATGGGGTCCACGTTTGTCAGGACAAAGAGTTGAACAAAGGAGGGTCCACGATTGGAGGTCATTACACACTTGTGTGTGTGTTGTGTGTGTGTGTGTGTGTGTGTGTGTGTGTGTGTGTGTGTGTGTGTACACACAGAAGGGCATATGTGGGGTCCTGACAACAATGGAACAATGGACCCCACAAGGTCATTTCAATAGGAACAATTGGGCCCCACAAGGGAATTCTTCAGAAAAGGGAATAATAGAACAACAATAGCAGTACCCCACAAACCGGATCCGTAAGGATGTGTTGTGGTGTGTGTGTGTGTGGTGCACACACGAAGGGCATATGTGGGGTCCTGACAACAATGGAACAATGGACCCCACAAGGTCATTTCAATAGGAACAATTGGGCCCCACAAGGGAATTCTTCAGAAAAGGGAATAATAGAACAACAATAGCAGTACCCCACAACCGGATCCGTAAGGATGTGTGTGTGTGTGTGTGTGTGAGTTTGTAGTGACATTCAAACCGTGGACTTACAACAAAAGGGACAATAGGTCCACGTTTGCTATCACAAAGGAAAACAATGAGGTCCACGTTTGTCAGGACAAAGAGTTGAACAAAGGGGGGTCCACGATTGGAGGTCATTACACACTTGTGTGTGTGTGTGTTGTGCAGGGAGGGGGGGGGGGCTCACACACTTTATCCGTTAATCCCTAAGCTGAAGGCCGAGCAAGTCTTCTGGCCACTTCTTGTGAAGGGATTGAGTGCAACTTGAATGAAAGTGGATTGTCAACTTTTGTCGCAACTTAAAAAGATACACTTCAGAGAAAGACAACAAATGTAGCTATAGTAGTACTCCCCTAGGGAGAGTACGTGCTTCCCTATACTTAGTCTTATTTACAGTATCCGAATATTGAACCGATTGCTTCTTGTGAATCCATTCAATACGCTATCGGCGCAATACTGCCCATCAGTGGAGAGCAATGGGTAAGATGTGCACCGTAAACAAAACAAGCTCATCACGTGCATGAATAATATTCCCCCAATGTACCAAAGAGGGACACCGGGGGCTATCAAGATCTGGACATGAAATATTGGATTCTTCCCCAACCTCTCCTTTCTCAAAGTCTTGTTTAGCAGGATAACCCAGTTATTAATTTGAGATTGTGATCATTCTTTAGGGGTTTTGATTTAATAATCAAAACAAAAAGGAGGGTGAAATACTTATCTAGGAGATATCTTTAACTGATTTACACTACTCGTAATATACACCTCTCTGTTAAATTGCAGCAACGAGAATCCCGTTGGCACGTTTTAGGGACTGTTAACACAGAATCACCTAAAACCAAGCAGACAGCCAAAAGGACATGAAACTAAAGCGTTAACTGTGTGCAGAGTTATCATTGCTTGGTTGGTTATTGATGCTTGGTTATGGCTTGTCGTGACCACACAGTTATAGGAGCACCGGACTCAAGCTCAGAGGGAGACAAACTTAAACACTTCTGCATTTTAATTAAATAATTTTGTTTAGTGTAGGTCGTATTCAATGGTAAGCAGTTTGCAACAGCTATTTGTATTATTTTTTTCAATATTTAATTGTATTGACTTCCTATCTACTGTTTTGCTCAAAGCAAAGTTCTAATCATTTATTTGTTTGTGACCTCATTGTCGTTTATGTGTTGTTTTCTTCCTCGTGATCAATTGGAGCTTTACATTGACTATATATATGTTTTGTTTTTTGTTTAAAACCCTCGGGGAAGCAACGTGTTGAAAATATTCTCCACATATTCCAAATATTGTCATAACTTTTTTTTCAATGGGCCAAAAAAGCCAATATTCTATGTAATCCTCACCCCTGGTATACACCACAAGCCTGTAGACTCCCATTGGCCAGGCTATAACCACTGCCTGTCTTTGTGCAGTAACTGGATATCTTAGCCCTGCGTCGTGGGATCGTGGGGTCGGTGACCGTCCGGTTGTAAACAAATTGTTGCTACTAATTAACGGTGCAGTCAAAAATCTTGATTTTTTTTAGGTGGTCTATTGGAGCATAGCCGGATAACACTATAACCAGCAAATTTAGCTGGGGTCAGTGTTCAACCGACAATCACCTTTAACTGTGAAGCCCCATTGAAACGACTCACTGAAATGTGATACACCTCTAAGGGCATTTGATGCTATTCTCTGATCTCAGCCGCCGTTATTTCCAGGCACCCTGTCAGTCTTATCTTGATCTAACAAATTGATAGACGCCAGCTGCACTCTAGACTATGTCTGGGTAGGGTTGGGTTGGCCAAATATACAAAAAAACTTGTTTCTCAGAGAACCAAAACAGTGAAAAAACATGAAAAAGTTGGATTTTTTTAAGAGTTTTTTTTTTTTTTTTCGTGAAAACGCCCGTGCGTTGGTCAACAATCCCAGACAAGATGCATGCATCAAGTTGAATGACTTAATGATTCGTATGAGACAGCAATTTGATATTAATATTCCATATGGAGCTAATGTGTTGTACAAATGGGTCGTTTCAGGTGATTGCCCTAGCATACAACCCACCAAAGAAAAAAGTATGCGTGAATGCGTTCACTTAAATGCACCTGGAAATACGTGTTTTTATTATTTATTTAAACACTGAAGTATATGTATAGTAACAATAGAAACATTTTTTTGAGTGATGATTTGTAAGGATTTATATGGTAAAAAAAAAAAAAAAAAAAAAAAAAAACTGTTTTGGGGTTGACTCCCCCCATCCCCTTTTGTGACGTCAATCGAGGCAGACTTCTCTGCCTTGATCGAACATCTACCCCCCTTGACGCCCTCGACTTTGCGTGCGTTTTACACGTATGCAAGTAAGTAGTGAGCCTGACGTCCGGGTTGTTTGTTTAAACAAATGTGTTTTCCCGGTATTTTTCCGGCAATGCCGACCAGGTGTATTGTTGCTGGATGCAACAAAACAACCAAAGATGGGGTCAGCCTACATCTCTTTCCAGCTGGTCCGACGTCCTTATCAGCTCTAAGCAGCGACCACTTGGAGCCGCGATTCACCGTGCACGATAACCGAGTGGACCTTCCACAGCCTTCCTCTGCTAGCAGTTTTACGGCCCATGTAGTCACTAAAAAAAATCACATAGTTATAATGAAATTAGATTTTCTAAAACTGGAAATTTAAGTTTTAACGTAAGCATGTGGATATAGATATAAAAAAAAAAAAAAAAAAAAAACAGATCGTGGCTTCATGACAAAATTTGTTCTGATGTACCATGATGATGTAATGAAAGCCTCGGAATCAGATTGAGACTGCGCGTGAAGCCGATCCACACGCACAGCTCGGGGCCGGCGGTGGGACGGGTCACTGAATGTTGCATTCGAAGCCGCAAACAACATGGACCTCAGTTGCGAGCGGCAGTACTACTGTAGCGCAGGCAACGTCTCGTGGGAATACATCAAATTAATGTTCTCGTTATTTGTGGTTTGTACCATTTGCCTGTTGAACATGTACAGTCAGGCACTGTTTTAGTGTTGGTAGGCTACATGAGGCACCACACTCAATGACTCGTGACGAGTCAATTATTCTCAACGAGTGCTGCACTTATATCGTGAAAAAAAAAAATACACATTTTCCCTCTTCAATTATCCCGCCTAGATTGACGTCACGAACAGCGCCATCCTGCGTCAAGGTAAAGGGGTGGCCTTTTCTAAAGTCGTAAATTACATAAAAACACTATTTCTGTAACCTTTTATACTTGTTTATTCACATTCCACCCATAAAAAAGTATATATTTGGGACACAAGCTACACTTTGACAAAATACCATTGCCAGGTGCCTTTAAGGCACTACTTTGATTTGCACCCGAATAAAGCCACGTACGGCATTTTTTCAACACCTACCTTTCAGCATTCGACACCGACATCCTCGCTTTTCCAGACACGCAGGGGAACCATTGTAAATGTCAAGGTAGCCACGGACAGCAACAACATTTTATAAAAAACGTCCTTGATGTATCAAATTAAACTGTCTGAATAATATAAATAAAAAACAAATAAATACAAAAATAAATAAACAAAATGTGTCCCCCCCCATTCTTCTTTGTTTCCCTTCTTTATTTCCAATGCAGGAAAACACAATTCTCACATAAAAAAAAGAGGAAAAAGTAAACAGGTTTCTTGCCCCCCCCCCCCCCGTTGGTGTTATTTTCAAGGGTATTTGATCACAATAATTGCTGACATAGTGTTTGTAGGGGCGTGAACTTGTTGAAATATATGCTTTCAGCAAAAATGAGTCCTAGTGATTTGGCAGAGCGAGGACGTTCTCAAGTCTTTTCCGTGTGCTAAACCAATGGGGACGTCGCGAAAAAAAATAGTAATTTAAACTTATTTAAAATACAAAAATAATTGAACACATAAATAAGTGACATGCAAACCGAGGGCCTATGTAAGCAGGTTCACGACTGCTATCACAGAAAAAAACAACAACGGGGTACACGTTTGTCAGGACAAAGAGTGAAACGAAGTAGGGTCCACGATTGACACTATGAAAATGTTCGTCATGAAAATCCACTTTTCTCCTTGAAATTTTTAATTCCCCCTTCTCACCTTGTTTTCATGGAGTTTGTTTGCCAGAGCCTAAGTGTTTCACGTTGATTTTACCGTACTGTACTGCTGAAAATGTTATTCACCAATTAAAGAGTTCTAGGCTTTGATGGAGGGCATTCCCTGAAATCATGGTGAAATTAACAAATGCCAGTAAATGGTCTTTTTCAAGGCGGTTTTAAAGGGACTTGCGATTCCCTTTTAAAGCGTGATGAAAGAGAAATAACAATTCCTTGAATTGCAGCCAAATTCAGCACTTCACTGAGAATTCACGGTGGTTTCACAGCAAAAAATTGACAGAGTGTGGAGGTCGCTACATATATGTGTGTTTGGTTGGGTAGGTATACACATTCAAACCGGTACCCGTTAACAAAAGAGGACCATCGGGTCCCCGTTGGGAAGGTTCCCAATTGGGGAAAGGTCCCGGTTGGAAGGTCCCCAGTTGGAAAATGTGCACAAAACCAATGGGAGCTGTTGCCAAAAAGTTGGTGTACAAACAGGAGAGGGACAAGAGGTGGTCCCCGATTGCAGGTCCCCAGTTGTGTGCAAGGTGGACCTCTGAATTGTATTTTAAAGAGCCCCCCCCCCCCCCAAGAAAGGCCATGTGTTTTGACAAATAAGGAAAGTCCTTGTTTTTGCAAACAAAATTGATTGCAACTTGCCTTGGCTTGGAGTTTGGTCAATCATTCTGTCCTTTATGGCAATACTTGACAGTCACCAGGATTGACCAATGAGCACACTCTACTTGATCAATCAATCAATCAATCAATCAAAGGTCATTTGTAGAGCGCCAAAATCAAGAGTTTGTTCTAAGGCGCTGAGGCACAGTTGAATGGTTAGTAAGCCTGCTTGAACAGGTGAGCTTTAAGGAGTGTCTTGTATATGGTGAGTGAGCTGGCATTTCTGATCTGTGTAGGAAGCTTATTCCACATTTGGGGCCATATACAGAGAATGATCTCTCTGCAAAAGTAGAATAGCGAGTTCTTGGCACAACAAAAGGGGAGCATGAGGTAGACGAAAAAAGTTGTCTTTGTTGAGATCTCAATTCGAGCATGTCCATGATATATTCAGTATGATGTGTGTGGGTGGGGCTTGGATACTGCTTTTGAAGTCCGTGTTTTTTGTGCAAAAGACAGCTCATAGCATGTTAGAAAACACACTGCTAATATTGGGGTGTAAAAACTGACACTACACACAACAGATACCGAAAAAATAATCAACATTTACATGAAGGTTGTTAAAATACCACACATTTTAGCCAACACAATTACATTGGTGTTGATTAAAACATTATGATGTTTAGTTTTGATTTCATATTGGGATTTTATTATGTGGCAACACCCATGGTGTCAACTTTAACACCCCTGTTTTTGCACTGTTTGTTGTGTCTTGCAGCATGGTGATCCGTCATGCTAAATCATGTTTGCATTTGAAAGAATGGGAACGTCAAAAACAGTAGTTGAACATTTTAAAGCAATCTACAAACCTTTGGAATGTCCATTAGCTTACAGAATGGTATAGGACACAACTGTTGTAGTAGTTACTCACGTATTACAATGAGGACGTTTGTAACCGCGACAGCACCGCGTTATTGCCTACAGGTATGTTGTGTTGCCTCGCAGGGCTAAGATATAGCCAACAGATCGATCTTAACTCAATCGCTTAGCAAAGTGTGACAAACTAAATCGATGTGGTGACCCGTAAATGGGCATTGTGGAGGAGGTGAATGTCATGTAAGCTTGGAGTTCAACGACCCCCATCCGTCCGACCTGGCACGGCCTCAGCCGCTGTGGCTCGCCATTGATCGTATTCCCCTAATCACAAAGTAAATTGAATTAAGGAAAAAACAATATTGTAATAGCATTCTGCACTAATGCTGAAAACAGAAGCTTATTACCGGGGCCTGATTTCATAGAGCTGCTTTTAAGCAGCAAATATTGCTCACTAATCTTCTGCTAAAAACAAAACAAAACAGGATACCAGTCACAATAATAGTACATGTGGAATGCTATAATTTGCTGGTCATCTTATTTTTGGTATTAAGCACATTTTTATTGTGCTTAGCTACTTTTTGTGCTTAAAAACAGCTCTGAGAAATTGCGCCCAGATGTTAATCAACGTGTCAAATTTCACTAACGTATGAGCGCGTACAAGTCCAAGCATATATTTAGTCACGTGTACTGAGAGTGACTGCAGATGCGGTGATTGCGTAAGTGGTTTCATGTTTGTCTGACTTCCGGGTGTTCCGAGCAAACATTTACGTCAATAGTTCGAAGTCATTGGTCTTCTCTATTGTGAATGGAGTTTAATGTTCGGAGTGCTGGTCTTATTTCACACGTTAACGCATTGTACGTGAAAACACGTTCAAATACGCGCGGGAATAGCACGGCGATCCGCACAGATGCTACAAATAGAAGTTCAGTACCCGGATCTCAGACAACTTGTCGTGTTTTACTAACAAACGCTCGTACATGTTCAAGCTTTACGTTTCCTCGGGTGTGCTGACTGCGCTCGTATACTACTGCTGCAGCGGTCTGGTGCGCCGATGATGCGGTGATCGGGTTAACTGGTGGAATGTTAATTGTCTGAAAGCCGGGTATTTTGAGCAAAAGTCTCGTCATTAGTGCGGAGAGCTATTTTACGGTCAATCATCAAGAATAACAGAACATATAATGGATGACCGTACATTCCATCTGTTGTACTTCCAGAAAAAAATGCAAGTTTTTTTAATCTCTACTCACTGATTACAACACACTTTGGGTGTTTTAGTGCATGAACAACTCTTAACAAGGATAATGAGTAATTCCAAACGTCATCCTTTTACTAAATTTGAATGCAATGTGAATACCACTTAAAACAAAAAGTGAGACAAAGCAGTAGATTACAGTTGGTAATTATCGAGAGGAAACGAAAAGTTGCAATCTAAACATTCACTGATTATCAAGTTAATATCCGTAGGCCTATCAATCAACCAGATAGTTATCTAGCTTTCTTCTGAACAACTGCCAAATAATAGTAATAAATAAATTTAAAAAAAACACGAAAAACTCAGCACATCATCGTTTTTTTAAAGTTTGATTAGTACAATCGCAAAAAGTCCGACACTGAAACAGCATGACAACAAGTACATAGATAAACACATTTAAAATAATTAACTTATATTCGCAATTTTAACTTGAAACTGACCACCGAGTTGTTGATGGTATTTGTTCACAGCTTGGTTGGTCTGGTATGTTTATTGACAACCAGAGAAAGGAAACTAGTTTAACTTTCCAAAAAAAGGGGTCACTGATCAAGTTTCTCTTTAAGCGTGGCCTGTAAGGGGAAGACGACCATCCATATCGTCTCGTACAAACCCAAGGGGGTTTGATCTCAATCTGCAAGAATATTGGTTTAATCTGGACTAACGTTGTGAGAGGGCAAGACTTAATTGGTCTACGATGACTGGCTTAAGGTTGCTTCTGATAATCAAGTTTGTCTGCGAGGCTGTTTTTGTTTGTATATTAGTTCTGTGGTTTTGGGGTCTTCTCATTCCAACATTTAGTAATGAGTTTTCCACACCGATCTTCTGCTGCAGTGTCCACATGCATGGAGCTGTTTTCGTTAAAGCCCTAAAGAATTGATTGTCGAGATAATATTAACCGTTCTTGGTCCCGCCTGGCCTATTTAATATCATTCTTTCGGATCACTATTTTCAAAGACCAGTATCCGCACTTTATGTGACCCAACAAATTAAAACAAAGGCAGAGAATGCTTAAGCTGAATACATCTTCTGAGTCACTAGAAAAAAGCACACGAACGAAACAAACAAACAAACAAACAAACAAACAAACAAACAAACAAACAAACACCCAACAAACAAACAAACAAACAAACAAACAAACACCCCAACAAACAAACAAACAACCCAACAAACAAACAACCCAACAAACAAACAAACAAACAAACAAACTGATATGTACATATTTGTCTTTATATTATATATTTCACTGTTTCCAAACATCGAGTTTGAGACTCGTAAGATCAAATGATTGTTTAATATATATATTTTTTTAAATCTAGTATTTCAAGCAAGTTTTTATATCACGTAAGTCATGCGAAAATCTCCGAACAATTATATTTTAAGGTCTTATCTATGTTGTGCGTAGCAAAAAACATACGCTCTTTGTTCATTAGCTTGATTAGGTTTGGGCCATGGCTTCACTTTAAAGAGATCGTTACACGGGTTGAGATGTGTGTGTGTGTGTGTGTGTTTGTGCGGTGGCGGGGGGGGGGGGGGGGAGGGGCTGACAACCTCTTCCCTAAGAGCAGTGCCGTATTGATCCATCTCGTCACTGACCCCCGGAAGGGAGACACAGACGTTGATTGGCTCCCGAAAGCGACTGCTTTAACATTAAAGGAATTCGATGATTTTACGCGATCGATCTTACAATTGTATTTATTGTATTATCCCCTTAAACGAAACCTTTAAACGTAATGCAAGAACAAACAAGACAGAGTGAGAGAAGACTAGTTGCTTTGTGAGTAGTGTCGCCCCCCATTAAAAATAAATAAATAAATAAATAAATAAATAAAAATAATACATAAATAAATAAATTTATTTACTGCTCGTGTACAATTAATGCCTGGATTTTCGTTGAATATCTTCTAAGGAAATTTGTGGGAAATAAGTACTTTTACCTGACCGACCTTAACAGAATTATGGGGTATCAACTTAAATTAGTGCAAAGTGTGGTAGTTGTCAAAATGCTACGACAAATATGGAATATCAGATGTAAACTAATATTTAACAGTCACACATGTCCTAATGATGTTGACATTATTCAATGTTATAAACGGAACTTGAGGGCTTTTCTATTGTTTGAAAACAAAAGAATGTGTCTTGAAACCTTTAAGGTGTGTTATACAGCAAACAAAGCGCTGTGTTTCTTTAATGATAATGGTGAGTTAAATTTTGGGTTTTAAAGAGTTTCCTGCATTTGGTTTCAAGCTTTGTCCCCTTGTGTATTAGCAGAAGTGCAGTTTATACTTATAGTCCTTTATATAATTATTGGAGTCGTAGAACTTGTTTTCAACTTCTGCAATGAATTTCATTTGTTAAATTCTTTTTGTATCATCACGTGATTATGTCACGTTAATTTGTGTATAGCTATGCTCTTATCCGTGTTATTTTTAATTGTTGTGTTTCTCATAGATTTCTATATAATATATATATTTGTGGACCTTATACATGGTAATGTGGAATTGATGTATACTCTTTTGTGTTTTTGTTGTTGTTGAATAAATGAAGCTTTATAGCTTCAAAGCAAGAAAAAAAAAAAAAAATAAACAAATAACACAAAATAAATAAATAAATAAATAAAATAAATAAATTAAAATACAAAATAAATAAATAAATAAATAAATAAATAAATAAATAAATCCTGGTTACGGGCCTGATTGCATGAAACTTGCAAAGTCTAATCTAGGGGATTAGAGTCAAGTTACGCGTGACCAGATTTTAAGCTTTTTGAACTGTCTTGAGTACGTTCCGTAATTTGCTCGCCCTTCCAGAAAAAAAGAGAAACAAATCATTGTAATGCGTTGTATCTACACAATCGCACTATTTTAATCTATACAATCGCACTTTTGGGATTAGGGTGACGGATTTATAGGAAGATGAGCAGGCTGAAAACGGGAGACCGAGTCGTTTCTTTATCGGTGTTTGTTGTTGCACTTACCAACGAAGCGAGAAGCGGGTCAAATCTGTCGTGTTGTATCTACGTTCTATCAGGGTTTTTTTCTTCTTTAAAGAAGTCGACCTTCATCTCTAAATCTGTTGCGTGTGTGTGTTTTCAGATGAATTTGTATCTCGTCGTTTCACCCTTATTGACGCCGCCAAGTCCAGAATTAGGGTCAACAGAATCCAGAGCAAGATGTTGAAATGTGTCCGTTGTTTTTCGCTGGTGCTCGAGTACCAAGCCTCCCCTCTTTGAGTTGGTTGAGTTGGGGATCCTTGAAGTGAATGGCAACGTTAATTGCCAATTTGTTGACATTTTTACAGAATCAAAAGCCTTGTTTTTGTTGCCATTTTTGTAACTTTTTGTTGAGATTTTGGTAATTACTCCAGAGGACAATTGACAGTCAAAAAACAACTCCCTTTGAAAAGATCGAGATAACTTTTTCGTCCAACAATTTGACTCTTAGAAAGGCTTCAGACATAAAGCATCTGAAAACACACCATTCTGCACAACAAGGGTGTTCTTTTATTTTATTACTTTCTTGCAATTTCGATGACCAATTGAGCTCAAATTATCACTGGTTTATTTTGTTGTACATATCGTCGGCGTTTTCACGAATCCGCCCACGCAGCTGAAACATAACGTTTTGAGAAAAACGCTTTTGAAGTTGGTCACTTTTTGAAAATGTGTTTTCACCGGTCTTTTAATAAAAAAAATGTAAAATATTTTCTAGTGATACGATAGTGTATAAGTTTAATAACATGACTATGATACTTGATTCTTTATTTGGATGCTTTGTTAGAAAACTGTTTGGTTCAAAACTTATTCGCCGATTCGTGAAAACGCAAAAAAACTGAGCATACGGATTCACCACACACAGGGCGCGGATTCGCCGGTTCGTGAAAACGCAAATCTGTGATTTCAGACGATTCGCCGTTCTGGCAATTAGCGTAATTAGTAAAGTACACATTTTCAATACTTAACATTTTGCAGAAATGTTAATGTTAACCAATACATTAAGAAAATATTTAAAAAACGAAAATGCCACATCGAATAATTTTTGACGGATTCCCCACTTCGTGTAAACGCTGACGATATAGTGGGATACACTAAGTAAGGATACTGGTCTTTGAAAGTTACCAAAAGTATACCCTCATGCCTTTAAAGCCAGATTGATCGAATTTATAAATACAATTAAACATACAACAGCTTGTGTCTAGTTGATGCATGCAAAGCAGTGCCGGGAAAATAGATAGTGTCCCTCACGCTATAGTAGCCGAAGAAAATCAATATTACTGTTTTTCCCTGTGCCGTTAATTCGCTTTAGGTTTGATGTTCGTTTTTCACTGATATTGTTTTATTTAGTGGAGTGTAGCTTTTTCTGCAAACTGTTCGCCTTGTATCGTTTACAACAGGTGTACATCTCGTTAGAGGACCGTGCTGCATTGATGTTGTTTGTCTTATTGCTCTCTTCAACATATTCCCAGCTTCGTGTAAATGGAACAGTAACAATGTTCAGATAACTTAAAGACGTATAGTCGTCATTTGCCGTCACCTGACGCCATTCGTAAGCTACCAGTAAGACCACTTACTGACTTTACACGTGCGTGGTGACTTAACAAGTTGCGTTGTTTACCATCAATGTTTTCACGAAGATTAGAGTGGGAGAAAATAAAATTAGCAAACTTTGTCAAGTTGGTTTTCGTTTGAAAAACTGATGTACCCACTGCTGTTAACATTTTCAGCAAGTTTCATGGCCGACAAATGTGACCCGCTCTGCAAAAACAAATTACCCTTATGTCGCAACTTGACAAGTTAAAAGGATGAAAAGGCCCGTATTATAAGCTTTAATTTAGTGTATGTCACGAAATGCCAAGTCAGGATCACGAGGGCCTTTTCCAACTCGATTTTCTTTTAATGAATTATTCATAGAGTATTACACTTGCATTAATCATGACTTGTATGCAAATAAGTAAAGTTCTGAACAATTAACTAATGTAAATTTGCATAATTTGCCAATGTATGCTGACCCGCTGACCCCCTTCGCTTCTGATTGGTTTGGACTCTTGCTACCCTTTTAGTGTAGCAAAAATCGAGATAAAAAACAAATGCATTTGAAAATACAAAGAAGTTGGAAAAGGACCTCTTGGCTTCGCCACTTGCGTGCGTGGTCTCACCTTCCAGTCGCTTAGGGTCGCTGCTCTACGAAACTGTCCAAGCCACGAAGGCATTGACAAGAGGCTTCGTCCACCGTGGCAGCTGTGCCTAGATGCAGGCACGTGCGCGCGCAACGATGATTATTTCCTTTCGAGCGAAGATTTGATCCTGTTTTCCCCCCTTCCTATGTTACTTTAAAAGCTCCGTCGTTTTGGAATTAATAACTCCCCCAAAAAACTTTCAATAAATAATGTTTATTATCAAGGTTGTTGCACCATCCAGTTTGCTACTATAAATGTCTGGTGGGTATTGACCGCAGACTTCTTGCTATGCATTAATTCATTGTTTCACCAATTCATTTAATTTGCAATGTATAATCAATTATTAAAAAGCATGTTTAGGGATGGATTTTTTCAAAGGCTTATAACTACCACCAGTTAGACATGTAAATCACCCTGAGCCGTATTCGCAATAGACTTAAACTGAGTATTGTCAAAACAAAGAATCGTGAAGCTCGCAATGTCTGCACATTGTTTTGAGCGGCGGAATCTTAAAGGGGCTGTGTCGTCATGATTAAAACAGGTGCATGGCTGAACATGGAGAGACCCTATGCACATGACGTAATTTGTAGTGCGCCCTCTGCCTGAGATCAAAAGAAGGTTGACAACTGGCCGATTCTTTGCGCCGCGCGTACATAGATGTGTGTGTTCCATTGTTATGTCATATTTATTTTCCTCTAAGATAGCGGCGTAACGACGTTGATGCTTGAAGAGGATGGACCGAGGTGATTGAAGTTGACGTAATTTTTTAGTTTTCTGCTTTCTTTAATTTGTTGCATCTTTTGTAACATTACATTAACAAAAGAAGTGATATTTGCAGGAAGTTTTTACTCTGCCAACATTTATCAAAATCACGTAAATGAAGGCAGCAAACAAAACATGACGTCACGATACGTACTGAATTCCCGGATGGGCTGTACTGAGTAATGCTTCAATGAGTAACAACAAACAGTTGTGTGACAGAGGGTACGTACTGCGACGTCACTATTCTTTATAATTTTTGGAGACAGCTTTCTGGCACCGACTGCTGTTGTTCCGATTTTGCCTGAAGGCGGGGGTGAAAAGAGGCTTGGAAACTGCGTTGTAAACGATTAACCATTCATTCTATAACTCTGTCACAGTGTTTTCGTGGTAGATATAGGTGTATTTAGGAATGTAAACAAATAAAATAAAGCGTGGCCCAACCTCTTGAAGGTACAGCCACTGGCCTGCTTTGATCACGGCCCCCTTAACGTATGTGGTATGGCTGGCTCACTGATTGATAATACACTCACTGGATCGAACAGGTGGCATAACTATTCTTATCACAAGACCGTGAACTCATCATCATTTTGAAAAAAAAATCACTTTTTATTTTTTGGACACCCATGTTGTTGTTGTATTCATTGTGTACTTTTTTTGAAAATGTTCTCCAAAAATTGCATGACATGCGTTGATTATGTGTTATGCGTGTTTCAAAATGGAGTCCACTGACTTTACAACAAACACACGCAACCTTTTCTCCTGTCAGTATACCAACAACTAGCATCGGTAATCAGTAACACCGCAATGGTGTTTTCTTATTCCACGAACCGGAGAGGATCAATTTAATAACACCGGTTATTTTGTCAGTTCCCGCGGGATGTTATTTGGACTGGACGCTCGGGCATTGTCCAATTAAAGTGTTTGCTTTCTCTGACGTGAATCAATCTTTGCTGTTGACGATCCAGCGGGGTATGATGAATGAATTGGGGGAGATTACTGTCATTTCCCGTTGGACTTTGTATTATTTAGTTGACATAAGTTGACTGGAATTTCACACACCACGGACCAGTACGAACACAGCAGGTCAAAGGGTCAGCTGACGGAAGCAGAATAAGAAGAAGGCATTAAAATGATCTCTTGTCCTGCGAGACAGATGCCATTGATATATGCATAAGCTTTGAGTGCGTGGATTGTGTTGATTGTTTGACAAAAGCCATTACAGGCCGAAGCTGCATGCTGAGGCAGATGGACAATCGTAAGAATGCCTATACGAGTTCATTTCAAATCAATCCGGACATTTGCGATGCGCAGATGCAGTCTTTGTCTGGCAAGATTTGTGCTAATACTTTGAATAAGATTTAAACAAAAAATTCCAGCCGTGTACGAGCATGTGGGTTCGTCCACCCTCAGGGAATGTGGTTGAACTGTGTATAGCTGTCCTGGACTGCTTGCGTACGGTACTCTGAAATATTTATTAATTCATAATACAGGCCGGAGCTGGATGCCTCGGCTTATGGAACATTGTAAGATTGGATTCAAATCTATTTGAAATCAATCCGACCGTTCAGATCGGCAGATGCAGCTTTTGAGTGACCAAGATCAGTGTTAATACTTGGAGTATAACATCAAACGAATCCACTCATGTGTGGGAGTGTGGGTTTGTCTATACCTTGATGAATGTGGTTGAACTGCGGACAGCTGTTGCTGACTGATTGTGTACGCTGATGTAAGGAGTTCTGGTTGACGGACAAACAAACTGTGCACTTAAGTATTTTTACTTCTTGGATTGAAACTTTTCCAACCCACAAAGCACCTCTACCCAGTTAGATTCGGTTTTGGGGATGAGAAAACGGACTTTGCTCAAGTGGGAACAACTGGAAAGGTCGCACTTCAGTCACCAGGTAGGAACTGGAAACCAATTATCAAAAACATAATTTGCTTTTCATTCTAGTAAAATAGGCTATGTTGTTGTTGTCAGTACGTTGATTTGTTCATTTATGGGCGTCGTATGCTTGTCCGTTTGTCTCGTAGTCTGTCTATCCATAGGCTGATTACTACACCAATGGGCCCGAGACTGGTTCATTTATTTGCTATAATATTAACTCAGTCCATTATGTTTGTTAGGGACTGAAAACCCAATTCACCTAGTGCCCTCTACGGGATTTGAAACGTAGTCACTGAGGTGGAAAGCGAGGAAAGTTACCACTACGCCAACCTGCCCATAGCGGCAATCAAATGCAACGGTGATGTTTGGGATGCTCTTCTAAATGCGTTTTATCTCAACTAGGAGAGCAATTCAGGCAAAAAAACTAATTACAAAGAAATACAAAAAAATATATATTTAGGGTTTGTTGGCCTACTGCTATACTGCAAATAATTAGGGGTGTTAAATTAACACCGACATGGTGTTAGTTATCCCCAATACTAAAATTGTTGGTGAAATTAGCACCACGGTTTCTAGCAGTGTATTAACCTTTAATCGATTCTTATCTACGGGGGATTCTTTACAATACAACAGAGCTGTAATTATGAGCTATGAATATTGTAAATGCACACGAGGTGCTACGGCACAATCTGCAGAGGGCCCAAATTATCATAAGACAATAAGTGTTCTGACTTCTGGGGTCTTTTTTATATACGCACGGCCCGGTACCTACGGATTTACGTCCCATGCGTAGATCGAAGCCATTCTATTCTGATTAGGTATCTTGCTCGGGGGCACAAGTTCCACGACGGAGAGCCGAGTCTCATTCTGACTGCAAACAGCTGTTTTTTTTTCTTTTCTTTTGCCCCTTTTAGGTAAAAGGCAGAGTACTGACTGTTTAATAAAAAACGGACACTTGAAAAGTGTCCGATGGCGTCATGCAATGTTTTAAACATTGTTTGCAAAGAAATGATTGTCTCTTCCCTGTGGGAAGTCGTGACGATCGATGAATGTTTTTTTTTTTTTTTTTTTTTTTTTTTTTTTTCTGGATAGCTTTCCATTATTCTTTGCTTCTCTTGTTTGCTATAAATATATTTGTTTTCGTTTGTGCTTGTTTATGCCTCTGAGGAAGGTCCGGTTTGGATCGAGAGCTAAGGCCATCTACCCAGTACTAGTTATATGTTTTTGTTTGGATATAATTTATACACATATTATGTGTAGTATATCTTAACAAAAATATAGAGATATACAATACTTATTATTTAGCCAGCAGTCCTTCCGAATAATATTAATAGTAACATAAACTGTTTAGTTAAGACACATACATGGGTTCTGTTTAATGTAGTTTTCCAACACTGTGAAGTTCTGCACACAGTGGTTGACATTATAATAAAAAGCACATTGACGACATCGTGGAATTAGGCTGGCCCTTTCGAGATAATTCTTGACAGCGCAGTAATTGAACCTGGCTAGACAGGGGACTAGATGAAGGTGACCGGTTTGAATCTTTAAAATCGACTTTACCTTCTCCCTTGAGTGGCCTAATACTGTAAGAGACAATCCAATACGGGGCGACTCAGCAGCTGTATATTGTACACATCATCGGCTGGTAATTGCATGGCTCTGCGGAGGAGCCGGTGGTACTTCTCGGGTGATCTACGACATAAAACGATGGAAAGAGAATTAAGGGAAATTGGAAGAAGGTAGAAGCGTGGAGACTAAGTCTCTCTGGGCTATGGATGTAATCGGTTTGCCGGTCTCGACTCCTTTGGCTCTTACCCCCCCCCCCCCCCTCAATCCCCCCCCACCCCTCTACATCGTCAACGAAACGAGGAGAACGGGACTGTCGATTTCTATCCCCGGTAGCCACCCTGTGGAATTAATTTTGATCATCCCGGTAAACGTTTTTTCACGTCCGTGAAAAGGTAAATTCTTTATGGTTTGGGGCACTGTTGCCTCATGGACGATGTAGAAGTAGACAACTAGTTAATACTTAATGTCTATAAGTCACGGATATGAAGAACTCTGTAAAACAGTTTATGTATAGCATGAAGGAAGTGCATATTATTTATGTAAGTTTTCATCGACTACTGGAAAAAAAACATCTCCCGTTTAAATAGCACAGACTCTCTATAAATCGCCATATGCAATGCGATGTGTAAAGAAACTGATCTTGGTATTAATCATGAAAAGAGTTTGATCCCCCCCCCCCCATTTCTTTAAATTTGTATTATATATTTTTGAACAAACAAACATTTTGTCAGAATCATTTAATTTAAAAAGGCGCGTTGGAGTACAAACAAAGTGTATGTTCCTTTAATATGTAATAATTGTTAAATCGCGTGTTTTAATTAAAGAGTTTCCTCTTTTCCCCATTGTCTTGATGTCGTTGCTGTCCCCATTTAGACTCTTTTATTTTGTGTACATGATTATTGATTATGTCAATAGCTCGTATACATCGGTAATTAACTTTATATATCAAGTACCTTTTTAATGCTAATTATAGGCAGATTGTGTCCTTTGTGAGAACTTCGTGTACAGTTGTTGTTGTATTTCATATCGGGGTAAATGTGGTGTTGATTCTCATTGAAGTAAAACAGGAAATGGCGACGTAAACTTAACCCAAGAGAAGAAAAACAAAATGAAGAAAGAATGTTCGGTGCAAACGAACTTTCAATAAAACGGCTCGGAACAGAAATGACTTAAACAAAAACAATGTGCGTGTGTGAGTCTTTTCTGCTTTGGGCAAACTGGGGCTTTCTAGGTTTCAACTCCTTTTCTGATCTGAGCCGACTTGATCTTTCCAGGTCTTATAAGTCCTTTCTGCTTTGAGAGTAGACCGGGTCTTTCTAGGTCTGATAGGTCCTCTCTGCTCTGAGCCGACTGCGTTAACTGAAGTGGGTAATGTGTGTCCAAGCGGAATATTCATTGCCAATTACGAGTGGAATTTCTGGACGTAGGTCTGTGAGTATACAGACAATCGCTACTAAAAGTGTTCCGCGAGGAATAAATACATAAATAAAAGGGATTTAAAGTATCTAAAGACTTCATCTCACTCGAGAATTACTAAGTACAGATTACCAATCTTTAAAACGACCATGCTATTCACATTGAGCATTTTGCCTGTGGCTATCGTTGTCGACGATTATTTGCAGTAATGTAGTCTTAGGGTATTTTAGAACTGTTGTTGTTATATTATGCCCTACGTATATAGGTGAAATGCGGATCAAAAAGGTTACGGTGACTGCCCTATGTTCCGAAAACCCCTCATAATGGACACGCTAGGGTTAATGTTAGGTTAGGGTTTGTATTAGAAAGATATATTAGGGGTGTTGGAACATATGTGTATAAGGGGTTTTTAAACATAGGGATATCAGTACATAGGGGTAACGGAACATATGGGTATCGGTACATATGGGTATCGGTACATAGGGGTATCGGTACATAGGGGTATCGGAACATAGGGATATCGGTACATAGGGGTATCGGAACATATGGGTATCGATACATATGGGTATCGGTACATAGGGGTATCGGAACATAGGGATATCGGTACATAGGGGTATCGGAACATATGGGTATCGATACATATGGGTATCGGAACATAGGGGTATCGGAACATAGGGGTATCGGAACATAGGGATATTGGAACATAGGGGTATCAGAACACTCTATTGGAACATAGAGGTATCGGAACATAGGGGTATCAGAACATAGGGGTATCGGAACAAATGTGTATCGGAACATAGGGGTATCAGAACATAGGGGTATCGGAACGTAGGGGTATCGGAACATAGGGGTATCGGAACGTAGGGGTATCGGAACATAGGGGTATCAGAACATAGGGGTATCGGAACGTAGGGGTATCGGAACATAGGGGTATCGGAACGTAGGGGTATCGGAACATAGGGGTATCAGAACATAGGGGTATCGGAACAAATGTGTATCGGAACATAGGGGTATCGGAACATAGGGGTATCGGAACATAGGGGTATCGGAACATAGGGATATTGGTACATAGGGGTGTCGGAACGTAGGGGTATCGGAACATAGGGGTATCAGAACATAGGGGTATCGGAACATAGGGGTATCGGAACATAGGGGTATCGGAACATAGGGGTATCGGAACATAGGGATATCGGAACATAGGGAAATCTGTACATAGGGGTATCGGAACACAGGGGTGTCAGAACATAGGGAAATCGGTACATAGGGGTATCGGAACATAGGGGTATCGGAACAAAGGGGTATCGGAACATAGGGGTATCGGAACATAGGGTATCGGAACATAGGGGTATCGGAACATAGGGGTATCGGAACATAGGGGTATCGGAACAAAGGGGTATCGGAACATAGGGGTATCGGAACATAGGGGTATCGGAACATAGGGGTATCGGAACATAGGGGTATCGGAACAAAGGGGTATCGGAACATAGGGGTATCGGAACATAGGGGTATCAGAACATAGGGGTATCGGAACGTAGGGGTATCGGAACATAGGGGTATCGGAACGTAGGGGTATCGGAACATAGGGGTATCAGAACATAGGGGTATCGGAACAAATGTGTATCGGAACATAGGGGTATCGGAACATAGGGGTATCGGAACATAGGGGTATCGGAACATAGGGATATTGGTACATAGGGGTGTCGGAACGTAGGGGTATCGGAACATAGGGGTATCAGAACATAGGGGTATCGGAACATAGGGGTATCGGAACATAGGGGTATCGGAACATAGGGGTATCGGAACATAGGGATATCGGAACATAGGGAAATCTGTACATAGGGGTATCGGAACACAGGGGTGTCAGAACATAGGGAAATCGGTACATAGGGGTATCGGAACATAGGGGTATCGGAACAAAGGGGTATCGGAACATAGGGGTATCGGAACATAGGGGTATCGGAACATAGGGTATCGGAACATAGGGGTATCGGAACATAGGGGTATCGGAACAAAGGGGTATCGGAACATAGGGGTATCGGAACATAGGGGTATCGGAACATAGGGGTATCGGAACATAGGGGTATCGGAACAAAGGGGTATCGGAACATAGGGGTATCGGAACATAGGGGTATCAGAACATAGGGGTATCGGAACGTAGGGTATCGGAACATAGGGGTATCGGAACATAGGGGTATCGGAACAAAGGGGTATCGGAACATAGGGGTATCGGAACATAGGGGTATCAGAACATAGGGGTATCGGAACGTAGGGGTATCGGAACATAGGGGTATCGGAACGTAGGGGTATCGGAACATAGGGGTATCAGAACATAGGGGTATCGGAACAAATGTGTATCGGAACATAGGGGTATCGGAACATAGGGGTATCGGAACATAGGGGTATCGGAACATAGGGATATTTGTACATAGGGGTGTCGGAACGTAGGGGTATCGGAACATAGGGGTATCAGAACATAGGGGTATCGGAACATAGGGTATCGGAACATAGGTGTATCGGAACATAGGGGTATCGGAACATAGGGATATCGGAACATAGGGAAATCTGTACATAGGGGTATCGGAACACAGGGGTGTCAGAACATAGGGAAATCGGTACATAGGGGTATCGGAACATAGGGGTATCGGAACAAAGGGGTATCGGAACATAGGGGTATCGGAACATAGGGGTATCGGAACATAGGGGTATCGGAACATAGGGGTATCGGAACATAGGGGTATCGGAACATAGGGGTATCGGAACATAGGGGTATCGGAACATAGGGGTGTCAGAACATGGTATTGGAACATAGAGGTTCCGGAACATAGGGGTATTGAAACATAGGGATATCGGAACACAGGGGTATCGGAACATAGGGGTGTCAGAACATGGTATTGGAACATAGAGGTATCGGAACATAGGGGTATTGAAACATAGCTGTATTGGAACAAAGTAGCATCAGTACATAGTTGTGTATCTAGTTTTTCAAAACATTTTCTTTTTCTTCATCTTTCACCTCCCTCCTCCTCCTCCCCCCCCCCCCCCCCCATCCTCTTCTTTTCTGTCTTGCTTTTTCTTCTCACTGGTTGCCATATTTTAGAAACACAGTTGTGTTCATCTTTACCGCAAAGTGACCATAATTTATTAGGTACCGCATTAACCTTGACTCAAAATAAGGTACATGGTTGGCCTAGCGGTTTCTTTCCTTTTTATGTCTTAATCCATGAACGTTTTGATTATCATTCGAACTAATGCTGTGCACGTTCTTTAAAGGGAAGGTATACGATTGGTAATCACCCTAAAAATTAATGGCAATACAATCTTACTTAGTAAGAAGTAAAGCAACTCTTAATAGTATAAATCATTTTGAGAAATATTTCAATTCAAATGCTATGGATATGGAAACAGATGTCAGTTTTTATCCCCGTAATCTTGAATCTGAGAAACGTTTCTATCAGAAACGTTTCGCAGATTGTGTTTTCCTATTAGGGATTATTCTTCATGCGTGGACATTCGCTGCAGATTTCGCGATATCTCAAAAACGCGATCAACATTTATTAAGGATTACAACAATCAAACGGTCCCAAAAAGCAAAGGTATACTTTGCCTTTCAGCAACTCTGTGAAATTCGCCCCCCCCCCCCCACCCTTTGTAAATACTTTAATCCCATAACTTGCTGATTCATTTTGATCAAAATGTCAGTACTCAATTTGGTTCATGTTGCTTTCTAAACATTTGCCACACTAATGTGAAACGACAAGAGACTGTAATTTTAAATTGGACCATATTTTAGTTTCACAATAACAAAACTAAGTGCACCGTGAATAATATTGTAGCATTTCGCGTACAGGGAGATATCATCATGGCGTTTGTGTTTAAATATTATTCGTTTCATTTTAATTAAGGCTATGATTCTCAGGAAAGCAAACTGAAACACCATACTAGCCAAGAACCGCAAGGAGAGAAAACAAGGAAGGAAGTCTCAGTTTAAGATGTGCGAGAGAAAAAAGAAAATAACGGAAATTATTCTTTGGGAAAACCCCACGCAATCAGGGTAGGAACTGAAAACCCAGTCGAACCATGGTCCAAGAGGCGGAAGAAGAGGACATGATATCGCTTCACCCGACTTTGTTATCCAGCTCGGTCAATAAAGAGGGACCCTGGAATCAAATTCAGTTTTGTGATGCACTCGGTTTCCAATAGATTGAGTTCCTATGAAAGTGAGAGCAAATTTGTTGCCTTCCAATAAAATAGTGTAAATTCCATAGTAATGGATACTCGTCCAAAATGAAATTTGAAGCATGACGCCATTGAGTTTCGACAACAAACGGGTAGGTAACAAATAATTCTTTTGTGGAAGTAAATGCCACAAAGGTTTATTTTTCGTTAGCCAGAATGTCATATTAAGTAACACAGTTTTTTTTAATTAAATATCATAGACATTGAGGAATGAACTAAAAAGTCCCCGAGTCACAAAATTGTACAGACCGATATTAGATTTAAATTATGACGCCGTCGCACTTTTTTAAATGCTTGTCTTTGTGTTCCCAATTGCCACTACCAATCGTATTCTACCTCGGATAGCAAAGTACACAATGCGACATGAACAATCCTTTTAACGAAATGATTCCAGACTAAAATGGTGTATTTTTTAAGTCACGCAGTTTTTGCTTTAGCAAATGTATATAGTATTGACGCCGCCACGCATTGAGGGGCAAAGGCGAAGCAAACCTCTCGGCTTTCAGCATTGTCCACTTCCGTCTTGATTTGCCCAAGAGTCACGAAATGCGATGAGTGTTGATCAATACGGGTCAAATTACCGGACTGACCGGCCGGCCCTTCCTCTGTTGGTAACATGCACCGTTGCCATACGTGTTCATATTTTTCAGCTGTCATACCATTCTTAATTAGTGCAACTCGCCCCTATGTGGTAACCCAATACAACACATACCACAATAGTAGGATGTACGGAGCTCTGGAGGTGCCATCCAACTTGTTGAGATCCTGAAATAAATTACTGCAGGATGATGACATCATAAACGTAAGATGAAGACATCCTGAAATGATTGATCTCGTGATGACTGCATCCTGAAAGTAGGATGTTGTCTTCCCAGCATCATTTCTCTTGGGTTCTCAACAATTTTAAGATGATCCCAGCTAACACAATGCGTTGTTACAACGTTGCACAACGTTGTGATAAGGTTGCAATTTGGTCGATGGGGTGACAACGTTTTGACTACGTTGCAAGAACGTCAGAACTTAACATGATCTACAACCAATGTTGTACATTGGTTGCATGTTGGTAATTTATGCAACGTTACCGAAAGGTTTTATACCTAACGTGTTCACAACATTGTATTTTGGTATTATTACAACGTGGTATTTAAGTTAAGGCAACAACGTTGTCGATAAGTCATATTTTGGTCTCAACAAAACGTAGTAATTTTGTTGCGACAAGCACGTTGTCTGCACGTTGCATTGTGGTTTTATCAAAACATCACAATTAAATCGCGGCGGTCACGTTGTCTTGACGTTGTATTTTGGTATTATTATAACGTAGCATTTAAGTTGTGGCAGTCACGTTGTCTACACGTTGTAATTTGGTAACATTAAAATGTAGCAATTATGTTGTGAAGAGCACGTTGTCTGCACATTGTATTTTGGTTTTATCAAAACGTCATATTTAAATCGCGGCGGTCACGTTGTCTTGACGTTATATTTTGGTGTTATAAAACGTAGCATTTAAGTTGTGACAGTCACGTTGTCTACACAATGTATTTTGGTAACATCAAAACGTAATATTTAAGTTTCGGCTGTATGTTGTCTTGTCGTTGTACTTTGGTATTGCACAAAAAAGTAGCCTACTGTTAAAGTTGTGACAGCCCGTTGCCTTAATCTGCAAACGCATATTGTAACTATCATCTTGTAGATTTATCACAACGTAGTATCTTTGTTTTTACCATCACGCTGTGACATATTGTATTTTAGTTTAATTACAACGTACAAATAATAGTATTTATGTTTTGACTATGCCATCGTTTGGCGTTTGTATTGGCGATGTTTAGACCATTGTTTTTCTTGAATAGTTCAAGCAGCTCGTTTGAATGGTTTTGGAGGACACGGTAGGCCTAATGTTTGACATCGCAAACATGTTTTCGTTCTCAATTTAGTTTTTTATTAATATCGGTTGTCATAAATTAGGCACTTGAGGAGTGGCATTTCTATCAGATTTGCATTTAATGATCAATCTGAACAGTACTAATCATTAATTGCATTTAATTGAGCTTATTGTGTCGAGCAGCAGTGCGCTGGTGAGGGGTGAGATTCGATTCTACCCCCCCCCCCACCACCACCACCTGTACAGCGGCATTCCAAGCTGTAGATAGAATCTTCTAGAGAAACATTTACCCTTGATAGGATTTTCTATCCTCACTTAGGCCGTTTTGTCCCCCACTAAAAACTTCCTCTAAAACCATTGTGTTAAATAGTTCAAGCAGATCGTTGGGATGGTTTCGGAGGACAATTATTAGCTAACAACATTGGTAGGCCTAATGTTTGTCATCACGAACAATGTTTGTTCTCAATTTAGTTTTGTATATCGGTTGTCATCAATAGAATAGGCACTTAAGGAGCGGCCTCCCTATCAAATAGGCATTTAATTATCAATCTGAACAAACCATTAATTGCATTTAATTGACTTTATTATGTCAAGCAGCAGTGCGACGGTCTAGGGAGAGATTTGAATCTACACCCCCCCCCCACCCCCACTACCTGTACAGCGGCATTCCAAGCTGTAGATAGAATCTTCTATAGAGAAACATTTACCCTTGATAGGATTTTCTATATTACTTAGGCCGTTTTTTCACCCGCTAAAAACTTTACTTTACTTAGGCCGTTTTGTCACTTGCTAAACTTTTTCTAAAACCATTGTGTTGAATAGTTCAAGCAGCTCGTTGGGATGGTTTCGGAGGACATTTATAAGCTAACAACTATTGGTAGGCCTAATGTTTGACATCGCAAACAATGTTTGTTCTAAATTTAGTTTTGAATATCGGTTGTCATAAATAAAATAGGCACTTGAGGAGCGGCCTTGCTATCATTGGCATTTCATGATCAATCTGAACAGTTAATACTAATCATTAATTGCATTTAATTGAGCTTATTGTGTCAAGCAGCAGTGCGCTGGTGATGGGTGAGATTCGATTCTACCCCCCCCCCCCCCACCACCACCACCACCACCTGTACAGCGGCATTCCAAGCTGTAGATAGAATCTTCTAGAGAAACATTTACCCTTGATAGGATTTTCTATCCTCACTTAGGCCGTTTTGTCCCCCACTAAAAACTTCCTCTAAAACCATTGTGTTAAATAGTTCAAGCAGATCGTTGGGTAGGTTTCGGAGGACATTTATTTAGCTAGCAACATTGGTAGGCCTAATGTTTGTCATCACGAACAATGTTTGTTCTCAATTTAGTTTTTTATATCGGTTGTCATCAATAGAATAGGCACTTGAGGAACGGCCTCCCTATCAAATAGGCATTTAATTATCAATCTGAACAAACCATTAATTGCATTTAATTAACTTTATTATGTCAAGCAGCAGTGCGACGGTCTAGGGAGAGATTTGAATCGACACCCCCCCCCCCCCCCCACTACCTGTACAGCGGCATTCCAAGCTGTAGATATAATCTTCTATAGGGAAACATTTACCCTTGATAGGATTTTCTATATTACTTAGGCCGTTTTTTCACCCGCTAAAAACTTTTTCTAAAACTATTGTGTTGAATAGTTCAAGCAGCTCGTTGGGATGGTTTTGGAGGACATTTATAAGCTAACAACTATTGGTAGGCCTAATGTTTGACATCGCAAACAATGTTTGTTATAAATTTAGTTTTGAATATCGGTTGTCATAAATAAAAAAGGCACTTGAGGAGCGGCGTTGCTATCACATTGGCATTTAATGATCAATCTGAACAGTTAATACTAATCATTAATTGCATTTAATTGAGCTTATTGTGTCAAGCAGCAGTGCACCGGTCTGGGGAGAGATTCGATTCTTTGCACACCCACCCCCCCCCCCGACCACCTGTACAGCGGCATTCCAAGCCGTACTTAGAATCTTCTAGAGAAACATTTACCCTTGATAGGATTTTCTATCCTCACTTAGGCCGCTTTGTTCCCAGCTAAAAACTTCCTCTAAAACCAAATTTGTTCCTAAATTTCAAAGACACTTTCAAATTTTGAAGTGCTTTAGTGTACCACTAAATATGTTTTGTTTCAGTTTTGAAGAAAAAAGAATGACATACGTTTCCGCTCAACCTGCCGCATTGACCAGCGTGCGGAATGCTGCATGTCTATTAAAAATTAATTTGACAACGTCATGACAACATAAATATCACATATGCAAATTTGTAGATTGGGCTTAGAAGTTGTACAATACATACAACACATTTCACGAAGTTTGCCAAATTTATGAACTAGGTGTACTGGTTTCTTCTTGTACTTGTCTAAACTAACAGAGGAAAACATGGATAAATATAATTCAGTAACTAAACATGTAATTTTAGTTCAGAAATATTAATTAAATGGAAACAATTACAAAAATATATACCCCCGTGATTGCAAAAGTCAGGAAATTGGTCTGTATATATAGTACATGCTGTACGATGTATTGTATACAGGTGTAGTGAAATCCGGTTACGACAACGCGTAGTAGGGACCTACCTTGGTAAGTTTGTAAAAGTAATTCATTGATCATGTTGACATATCACTTAACAAAATTATTGAAATAAACATGAAATTATTGTATAATTAATCGATATAGCAATCAATAAATAAGATAGGGCTGACGTTGTGACAACGTTCACGGTACTGAAAAAAGATACATTGTTGTAACATTCTTTTTAATTGATTATTTACAACATTGCAACGTTGTGTATACGTGCCAACAACGTGGTTGTTACGTTGCGTCATTACGTACGGAAGACGTATAGGGAGTCGACAAAGTTCCGTAGCTACAACGTTATATTAATAACGTTACTTACACCAAAGTCTGACTTCATTACAACGTTGAGCAAACGTCAAACTGTTAGCTGGGATATCATCCAACGTAAAATTATCTCGCGAAGTTGACATGCTACTTAAAGATGTCGACAACCCGAGATAATTTATATTGGGATGTCGAAATATTACTTTCTTGATGTCGACATCCTATGATAGAATACATCAGGAAGACGACTTCTTGCTTCAAGTTGACTTCTTGCTTCGTCATCACGAGATAAATTACATCATGATGTCGTAATTTTATACGTTCAGGATGTCATCAACCTGCAGTAAATTATTTCAGGATCTCAACAAGTAGGATGGTACTTCCAACGCTCCGCACACCCGATGTCTTATTGACCAACAAGAACCATAAGTAAACACATTCAGACGCTAAAACATCTACTTGTTGCAATTAATTGATTGCGTTGTCACAATTTAAATTGGTTACCGAATCTCAACACACATAGTACGGGACCAAACCTTCACCCCTGAAAAACAGTCGAGCTGGTGAACGAAGCAAATGGAGCCACGTTGACTGACGTGCGACAGACCACGGGGATGTGTGTCGTATGGGTCTTAGGTCGTATCTGAGTTGAAGGTTAGGGCTATACTACTGTTGCTAAAGGTGTTGTTCACGATGACACGTTCAAAGTTGAACATGCTCGATCTGTTATTATCTTATTTTTTGTTTTTGTTAATATAGGACCACAATGGAAATAAGCTTTGTGTGTATCCTCGACAAATCCTCAGATTCAAATGTCTTTTCCCTACTTGTATTTTATATCTGTTTTTTTGTCCACTTGTTGTATTTAAAAAAATTATGTGGTGATTGTGTAAAACAATAAACAAACAAACTCACCCTCCGCAAATTTTCGTTTTTTAAATGCTTAATGGCAGACCCCGTTGGTTTTGTACACACTCTCCAACTAGGGACCTTTCCCCAACCAGGGACCCTATTTATTTGTCCTCTTTTGTTATAGAGGTCCCCGGTTTGAATGTGTTTACCATACCCTAAAACACACCGGGAGGTTGTTTCTATCGAGCTGGGTTACTCAATCATTTGCAAGATCTTCTGACGTTGTTGTCTTCTTCTTAAGAAAAAAAAACAACAACTAAGTATTGCTTGTTCCTGTCGATATTTTGATTGTGAGTTGTTTGCTGACGAATACAAATAAATGAAATAAATGAACAATAAATATGACATGAAACTATTCGCTGGAACGTGTGGACGATTGAAGCAATACTTGCGAGTGAATAAATGGTTGATTTATTACTATAATTTGTATTGTTATTTATTTGCGTGTTTGTCTGTTTGAGTTATTAACTGTTTCACGTATGTCTCTTCTTGTTCACCGTACATTTATTCAACACCCAACCAGTGTTGAACGCCATGCCCGAGTTTGTGAGCAGTTCAGCTCAGAGCACTTAAACTAGATATGCAGGATGATAGCTTTGGGAATATCAACTGCGTTTGTGCGTGTACACTCTCTCAAGAAATGCAAATGTTTGGACAATTTTGGGCCTGACTGTAAATCAACAAAAGCGGGATCTCCCCACGGGTTAGGGATGAATACGACTCTATCGTGAGGGAAGGTTTAAGTTCAATCAACTGACCGAAGCAATTGCTGTACAGTTTTCAATTTAGCATCATTGTAGTTTTTCTGCTTTTATTATTCCGATCTGCTGTTTACACAGAGAGCAGATTGTTGGAATTTAGGCCGTGTAATGACAACGTTGTTTTACAGTCTGATAATAGTCATTGAAGTCTTGGAGTAAGACGAGATACTAAAACAGTCGTGCGAGGGCGCCTTTGGCAGCCAACCACATTGATCCATAATTTACCACAAAGCATAGCCATCAATCGAAAGTGTTTACATTTTCAGTAGAGAGGAACAACAGAGCGCCAGGAGAAGAAAAAAAAAAAAAAAAAACTACACAATAAAACACTTGTGGCATAGAAGACAACCGACGTTTAAATCCACTCATAATCTGCTCTGTTGGGAAGTGAACCAGTGCCAGATTAGTGAGAGGCGAGAGCTTTATGCGCGAGCCAACCATGCATGAGTGTTATAGATGAACCAAAGCAACTACATACAAAGCAACTACAAACAAAGCAACTACATACCAAACGTATGTTTTTCTATTACTTGGATGTAACCATTCTATACACTGTGTTAAGTATTATTCATTCAAAAGAATCCTCAACAGAATATGTCTACACAAGTAAACAAATCGTAAACTTAAACTATGTGACTGAACGCTTTGGCGGTCCACAATGGTATTAGACTGGTCCCCTGTCCTTATCATGATAAATACAGGTACTGGTCTAGAGACTCAATGATTTCATTGAATGCAATGATTTCATTGGATGCAATGGTTTTACGGGATAAACGTGCAGTGATGTAAGCTTTCTATAAAATGTGCTATGATCGGTCCGAAGTGATGTAATTTTTCAGCTCGCACTTTCAATTGTCTGTATGCAGCGTGTTCATAATGTTTGTACATCACATTATGTTGTTTTCTTCACCATGTCATGTACACATGTACGTGTGAAGTGACCGCGAATCTCCGCGTGTAATGAATGCAAGGTCAAAGGTACATCTTGCAACATCCGGACAAGCTAGTCTCTGGCGTTATTCACGAGCCTCGAAGTGTGACGTCATAGGTTTAAGCTACAATGGTCGTAGACTGGTACGCTGTCCTCATCCGCAAGGATAAGGACAGGCACCGGTCTATTAGTCAAAGAGATGGTCACTGCTACTGGTCCCCTGTCCAACTGGTCCCCCTATCTGCAAGACCGCAATGGGATGCGAGGTCAAAGGTGCGTTTGTCAGGATTCCTCCAAACGCTCAAAGCCGGTCTCTGGCGTAAAACACGTCATATGGCTACAATGGTCCCTGTCCCAAGGTTTCTCTACACCTGAGACTTGACATCTTTCAACATGTGAGGCCTGTTTGCACTGTGGAGCTCATAAGTAAGAAGTTCTATTGAACTTACCCCGCCTGATGGACCGTAGAAAACCAACTCTTTTCCCGCTGGTACATCTAACGTTAACCCCTTCAAAACAACCTTAACCAAAACCATAGCAATGTGTGCTACTTGCTACTTGAGTTGAACCTTCCTTCAAACAATTTGATTCTAATCATGTTCTTTATAAACACCTTTCAAAGTTTTAAACCCAGACAAACCAATGCATTTCAACTTGGTAATTCCAAAGTCACACAAATGTCATGCATATCAACTGGGTTACCAGCCACAAGATTGCCTTGCATGTCAAGTAGGTTAACAGCCACAACAGTGCCATGCATATCAACTGGGTTACCAGCCACAACGGTTAGTGCTACGCATATCAAGTGCGTTACCAGTCACAACAGTGCCGTGAATATCAACTGGGTCATCAAGAATGCAATCCACATCAACTGGGTTACCAGTCATAACGATGCCGTGCATATCAACTGGGTTACCAGTTACAACAATGCTGTGCATATCAATTGGGTTACCAGTCACCACTATGCCATGCATACCAATTGGGTTACCAGTTACTACTATGCCATGCATTCCAAATGGGTTAACAGTCACAACAATGCCATGCCTTGAATGCCGTGAATGTGTGTACTTTTATGTTGTGAATTATTTTTCTCGAGAAAAACACAATGTTTCCTTTAGTGATTCATGATGCAATCCGTCTGAGACGTTCAATCACTTTCTTTATCTCTTTCTTTTATCTCAAAGACTCTTATTGCCGGTCCGAAGAGAATTACTATACTAAAAATGCTCAAAATAGACATGGACATTTGTTTCTATTGTGCAAACTTAATATCAAAGTGTGCAAATGCGCACCGAATAAAATATACTCCAAGCAAGCTCGGAGAGGGTGCATCAAGTAGCCGATCTATAAACATTGCGGCAAACACCCTCTCTCAAAGATAAGTGGCCTTATGTTTATGTGCACTACACAATGCACAATACCCACAGTCTTACATCCCATTAGAAGGATGCGGACTGGATCTTAAGAAGCCCCCCATCATGTCCCAGATATGCCACCAACCATGACATGGGATGGTCTCCCATCCACTGATCAGAGATAATGGTGCTTAACTTGGCGGTTGCATGAAATAAAACACTAGCTCTTCAACTGAGCTTGACGTCTGGTCGGGACAGACAGTCGGCAAGAGACAACATCTCAATAATATCAGTAGTAAGACAGACCATAATACAGCAAGGGACAGAAAACGCTATGAAGTGTACCACTTTGCATCCGTCCACGTTATCAGCTTTTCTGTAGATAGTTGGTAGCATTTATTGTGTTTTCTGTCATTCACAATTCAGAGCTTAATTACAGAGTCCTTGAAAGAGGCCAGTGAACAAGACGTAGTCGTGTATTCAGCCGTCTTGATATCTTCATCTCATCACAGCTACCTGTCTTCCATTGCAAACGATTGCTCGTCTCTCAAATTACCTAACACTTCATCTGCAACGGGACTCCCATAACAACCTGTAAATAAAGAAAAATTAATTGTACAATTGTGTTATCACCTAAGACAAGATTTCCTGTGCGTCGATATTGCCAAAAGTTGTAGTCGACTACTTACATCCGAGTATCATGTATACTTCCGAGTACTAGGGTGGCCGAGTATAGTATGTACCTTGGCCATCGAGTACACCCATGCCATGTAGTACGAGTATAAGTGTATGAGTACCGAGTGTTATGATATCCGGGTACCAAGTCCAATAGCCGAGTACCAAGTACTTGGATCTCCCAGAATGTGTGCATGTTATGATAGCTAACCTTTTTAACATAAATGTGTCGTGGCAAAATTATACTCTACTTTTTCAAAGACTGTATTGTTATATTCATTGCAATAACGCGTGTACAGGAAAGCGGGAAGGAGAGTGTTGTTTTAACATTACCAGTACACTGAGTATAGACTTTTAGTATGAGTATTTTGCCGACCGAGTACGAGTACGAGTACGGGCACCATCAGAACAGTACTCGAGTAGATACTTAACAACTACAAGCACAGAGTACGGGCTGTACAACACTGCCAATCACCAGAACATGCTTGCAATATTATTGTCAATATTATCGATGATCACTTTCTAATCAGGGTTTACCTTGAGTGAATCTACAACACAAAACATCTCAACATGTTTAAATCTGTGAGATGAGAAAGACTCCCCAACGCCCGATTGATAAATCGAAAACAAGGCATTGGAAATAGTCACGTGCCCTTGAGCCAGACGTGATCATGACCTTGGTGACTCTCCGCTGATTTATCCCGCCAATATCAACGCGTTGCACGACAACAGTCAGGCTTGGGAGACTAGACGTACATACATATACTATCACAGACAACTTGAGTTGTGACTCGAGTGTGCAACACAAAGCTTGAAGGTGCCTTTTCGAAATCTTTAACGTCAGCTGAGAGTCTGCAAGATGAATAAAGGTGGGGAAAAGGGAGAATAATGTCATTCGTGTTTGCTATGCACGCCCTCTTTGTCAGCTTTGGACATAATAGCATCACATCACACGACCCGCATATACGACCAAATACAAAACTTCTCTCTTTTCTGAGCCAACATTTCAAAAAAATAAGACGATTTTTACTCATGGTTGTAACCGCAAACATGCTACTTATAGTTGTTTCATATTTTCCACACCGTGCGCAGCTTCAAACGCCACTTATGAAAAAGCAGAAGTTCGCAAAAGCCGATTGGAAATGGTTGCGCAATCAAATCATCTTACGAAGATAACGTCACACTTTAGGATGAATCCTGATTATTGGGTGAATACACATAGGGAAGGGGGGGGGTACGCCATGCCTTGTATCGAGCTCATATGCTTCTGCTGCTTATATTTATTTGGTAATTATTACTATTTGTTGTTGTTGACACGTCTTCCTCATGAGGACATTTTCCAGCAGGGAGTCGGCTTCTATATTATGACTTATAACCTTTTGCAAATTTGCTGCAGTTCAATTTTGCCGATACCTGTTGTTTTGAGTTTGTCTCCTTCGTATACAACCTTTCAACAATTAATATATGTTTCTTATAGAGCATAACATATTCAACATATCCAAAAAATATACTTGGGTCAAGGTAAGAGGCTTCTGAAGATCGTTTGCCGATCACTATCGTTAAACGTAAATCCAACAGATGCAACGCCTGTATGCTTGATTGTTCATCCGCTCGTCTAGATTATTTCTTTGCATTTTGCATCCCATCCTTAACTCGATACTATCTTGGATCATGTTCATCGTCAATAGAAGAAAGGAAACGTCTTCACATTTGGAAGGAAGTCTTCCCTCTCGATGATGAAAACCCTGGAAGGTTTCCCTGCTACATAAAAAGAGATGATTCGATTTGGTTTCCGGACCGCCCGTTGGCAATGGTGCGCGCTGAAACCTCATTAGTTAATTGGCCATGACGGTCGGGTTCAATTACTAGCTTGTCATTCAACTTTAGCCCCACACCATTGCAGGGGAGTTTAACCTTGCCAATTGTATGTATACTCGGCTCATAAATCTCCCTCTTATGCTGTTATCAAAAAAGGGTAATTGTGTTGTGATTGTGTATGCCCTAGAAGGCTATTAATTACACGGGAATGATGTTGACTGTCTCTGAATACTTTGGGGTCGAGGGTTCGAGTCCGACCGGGCCCCCTTTGGCGATTCATGTTTGTTCACCTGCTCTACTGAACCGTGCGTAATACAATAAACGCGTTTGATTCGATTTGGTTTGATTTGATTTTGTTACGCTACTGCCTGCCCTAAGGGAGTGGGCGTTGGGGAGAGGGGATTTACCACATAATGACATTATTTCCGCAAGTATTTATCACACAAATCCTTACTTGCATTAACTTTGATATACAAAATAAGGTTGTTCATCATATAATATTGGATCGATCGTTATCAGCAGACAATGTTATCAATCCTTAAAATGCACATGGCTTCATTTCCGCATCTGACTTAAGGTTTAGAACATAATATCACAAACTTATTCATTTCGTCAGCGACGCCACGAAGAAGCACACAGTGTACAAAACCGCTTTTCTTTTCAGTTTTCATTTTTTTTTTTTTTTTTTTTTTTTTAACATAACCGAGGCCTACAATTTCATGAAGTTTCAATGCTTCAGGAGCTTTCCTTTTTTTTAATTAGAGTAGTTAGGCATTGCAACTTTGCGGCGGGACTCACATTTGTTGACGCCACGAGGAAGCACAGAGGTTCATTTTACCAGTGCACCACACAGCGCACACCGACTTCAATGTGGAAAAAAAACACGTTTCCACGAAGTAGCGCTGTAATCACGTGTGTAACTCACGCGTGACCATTATTTTCATAACTGACAAACACGCATGGTAATACATTGAAATGTGCTACTTCGTGGAAACGGAAACTGTACCTCGTTTAATATTTTTCGACACCAAGAAGTAGCATCATCTTTCTAACTTGATTGCTTATTATTTTAAATAACAAAAAGCATTTTTTTTTTTAAAGATACGCACATGCCCTCTATGAAGTTCAATGCATCAAGTCTCCACTGTAAGAAAACATGTTGAAAGTATTCCCGACATTTTGTAAGAAAGCTTTATTTTCAAAAACGCGTTCAACGCCGTTTTCTCTGATTGTTACTTTTTACTGGGAATCTTGGAATGTATTACCTTGTGGCGTCGCTGACGATGTGTTGTACATGATTTTGTTTTATTTAGTCAGGTGTAGCCTCATGTGTTCTCAATAAACTGTTCTCCCTCGGGCCCTTGATGAAAACAATCTAAACTACATGCTGGGGGCCCTATGAAAAATCAAAATGCTGGGCCCTAACAATCTAACTACACACTGGGGGGGGGGGGGGGGCTTGATGCGTACGTTATAAAAATACACAGCAACACAAAACAAGAGCAGCTAAAAAATACCGAAATGCACACGTGGTAGGGGATATACAAAATGTGGCCTAAGAATAAAACGCAAAAACAACAAATCCAACCACAAAAAGGAGACGTTCGGTAAGAAGTGTAAGAAGGAGGATTAAAAACAAAACAAAAAATGAAACCATGCCACGAGTACGAAAGTGAGCATAAACGAAAAACAACGTTAAATGTAAGAGAAGTTCAAAAGGCATGACCAATTTTTAAAAGATCATTCAATTTATAAAAATGTTAAGTATATATTAAGAAACTGATTCAACATGAACAGAACAACTATCCATTCCCCTTTAGTCTATTACGATCCAAATAAAATTAACAATAATACAAAAAAATTGCAGAAAAAAAACTAATGTTGCAACTATCACATAGTATTACACTGGTGCATGGTGCGTTTTTGGTTTTAGTTTATTGTTACTGCTCAGCCTTACGGAAATCGTAGATATACAACTTTGTCTTCTACTTCTTCTTCTTTCCAATCTATATTTCAAATCAAGAAATGGAACATTTCACGGGATCACATTTCGGCTGTAAACGCTCCAGGGGGGGGGGGGGGGTCTAGGCGTCCTTTGAAACACGAACCGAATACCGGGTGCATGTTACGGTCCTCGTAATTAACCAAACGTCGCTCCCGAGTAACAGAAAAAACACATGCCGTGTGACGGAACCCGTAACGTGCCAAGGCAATCTGTGCCTGGATCCCTGTCTTCTACTCAAGTTCATCAATCTATTTTGATGGTGCTAACACCCCGGAGGATTAGTCGAGTAACCGACTAACCGACTCTTGGACGACCTGATTTGTATTTCTTCTTATTATTTTTGTTTGCCGTCCAAGACGGCCAATCAATTACGTTGGATGTTCGTAATAGCCTAGTTCTGTGCGTGTTGAGTCTGACAAGGTGCGCAATCGATCGTCCTCACCTGGCTTTAGTGGGATCAGACGTTGATCGCACACAAGGGCGCCAACTTTCGATGGACTTCTCGCGGAAATGCAATCACTGAAATGATATTGAGTCAACAAGCGGAACTTTTTTTTTCGTACACTCTCTGTTCACAAATCTTATTTTGCTATTTACTCCTTGAATCGAGGTTATTTATTTATTCATTAACTTAGTTTATATTTTGATAAGATATAAATAATACAAATAAAATAATAATAACAATGGGGGGGGGGCTTCATACTGACGAAAGTTGGAATGCACCCGCATGTAACTGCACCTGTGTGTCTAAAATGCCTCCCTGCACATTAGCCTACAAAGATCTGTACACGGTGTAGGCCTATCATGTTTTATATAAGCTTGTCTATTAATATTTGTTTCTAACTCAACACAGGGATAAGCTTTGTTTACAAAGGGGCAGCCAGGACTCTTTCGGTGGGGGGGGGGGGGGGGGGGCATTGCTTTTAAGTGAGTTGGGGAGGGGGGGTGGGTTTTTCAGTGGTGGGGTCGTGCTTTATATTGGAATGGGAACGCTGCATGGGGCCACCATTCATTTATACTATAGTTGGCTGTTTGTGGCCGGTCGCGGTATAGCGATCGCGATCGTTCAGTACATTAGATCATTCAAACACGCATTTGCCTCTGTCTTCCGTGCTCTTCTTTGTTTTGTTTTGTTGTGGGCACTTTTGCGATTGTTTTCTTCTTCAAGGGGGCAGGGGGCAGGGGCACTGGAAATTTGTTTCTTTGGGGGGCACGTAGCTACGCACCTTTTTGTAGAAGAAAACACGTTAAGCTTTTTTGAGCATCTTGAGTGCGTAAAAGCACGATAGGACATTATAAATATAATAACAGTCATTATGTGTCTATACTCCCTGAGAAAGAAAACAAAATTAAAACCCCAAACAAACTAAATATCCGAACGTCTGTTCCATCCACGTTTAGCGAGGTGACAGCGGGTACCAACCGCTGTTTAGCAATCTGAGAAACTATTCATAATGCATATATCATTTTTATTCAGATTCAAATGTTTTTGTATGAAAACTAAAAACAAATAAATAAATGTTAAAACCACTTAATACTTCAAAGGGAGTCTTTTCTCATAATAGTTTTAAACTACCAGCAGGTGCAGTGCTTCTCACCAAAGAATTATTTTGAAGATTAACCTTGCATTCAAATATAGTGTCGATAGTGGCCATTTTAACATGAAGGCCTTCAACTAAATTCGTGTAATTAAACTGTAGAAAAAAAAAATGAAAAAAAAAAAATAATAATAAAAATCACGTTACTGTATAAACAACGAGCCAGTTTAAACTGTGTCGCTTCACGGTGCGTTCAAACCTAGAGCTGGAGCTTTAATTGGTATTTCGAAGCCGCAAGTGGTCAACAATGATAGATGAAGGTATGTATGAGGCTGTATAAGTCCATTTGAAGTGGTTGAAAATAGAACCTTTAATGGGCGGCCATTAGTTAAGACAGTGATGTGACAGCCAGCACGCGCGCGCGTGCAGTTAAGGGATAAGCGTTCTTAATAATAAGTACAGCCACAGCCCTGCTATGATCACGACGACAGTCTACATTTCAAACTCTCATGCGAGGGTCCTAATTAGTTGAAACGCCCCCCCCCCCGTGACTGTCAGCACATATTGACGAGCCCTTTTCCATAGATTAATAGGTTTATTTTGCCCTTTTTCAGCGATGTTTAATATTTAAGTGTGTTGTTTCCATGTCCGAGTATTGCCTCGGTTAATTTAAGCTTGTTCGTTTGCTTACTTAGTTTAGTCTGACAATGTGTTTCCATCTACCACTTACAGTTGACATACATATTGTTTACACATAGGTTGCTGGCAGAGTCTTGTCCTGCTGATCCCTGTTGATTGACACCCACTTTAAGTGGTTTGGTCAAGTTTAGAATATCGTGGCATATAAGCTGACCAGTCAGCACAATGTGGTTAAGACAATGGACATATTACAGGGTTTGAAATGACTATGGCAATTTTTCAGGCTGTGCAGAAAACGGGTCGCTCGATGCGCTCTTTATGAAAGCTTTCCCGATATTGCGCTTCCGTGTAGTGCTTTCGTTATCAGTCAGCATAGACTTGCGCGCGTCCGTGGCCGTCTCGTCATCAGATAATAACGGGGCGCATTCCCGGGGTCGCCGCCATCACGGTGTTCTCGTTCAATTGCCCCCATTCTCAGTTATTGCACACTTCAGCCTATCCATGTTGTCACATTGTCTGTCCAGCGCAGCTTAGGGCTATACGTCTTGCCTTGTGCATTAGGGGTTTGGGCCGTACAGCCGAATCTCCTTGTGTTTTCGTCGCTATTTTGTGTGTTTACTGTTCGTATTACAGTACTATAATATAGGTGTAAATAACAGCCACGTGAAATCAGGCAAACACCATAATTCGCATCACTAACATTGGGAATGAGGCTTTTAAGGTCAATAAAACTAGTCATTTTCTCGACCATTTTACAATCTTCACTCTGAGAAACACCAAGTCAGATTTGACCCATGTAAGGGTTCCGTGTGGGTCGGGATAAGCATGACCCACTCTGTGGGGCCAAACATGACCCGAAATCTAACTTAAACTTTACTACAGATTCCTGATGTTGTCAACCTTCCCCCTAAACAAATAAATAAATAAATAAATACATAGAGGTTCAAGCTTGAACTGCCCCCTTCCATGGCTTTGTTGGGGGTACCCGCACTTTTTGAGCGTTTCTGAGCTAAAAGGAGCATACTTATATGGATTTGCAAAGAATATATAAAATGTATGTGTAAATAAATAAATAAATAACTAACTAAATAAATAAGTTAATTAATTAATTCATTCATTCATTCATAAATAGATATAGAGCAATCCTTTGTGTATGTCCGTATCAAGAACGTAACACAACGGGTGCTTCGTGCTATTAAGACCCGTGTTTATATGGGAGAAAAAAATAAAATCAGAATTGGTCCGTTAAGCTGAATTACTCCTTGTTGTCGCTTTGTATTGGTCCGTGACATCAATTCATCTCGCAAGCTAGCTGCGCACTGCGCATTGTATGTATGGGCATACCCCCCCCCCCTCACACACACACACACACCGTATAAATTCGTCTTGTATACATTTCTGCATTTTATACTAGCAGTGTCGCCTACTTGGACGCACAGTCATGGGAGATATCAGCCGGTGTATTTGGTTCGTAACGCTGGTGGCCCCGCCGTTGTGGATGCTTGCTGTACGGTCGGTGACAGCCATGGATGCACACGGTAAGTTCGTTTTCATTGACGTAGTTTTTAGCTGTCAATTTCAAGATTTTTTTTTTTTTTTTTTTGTCATTCTCAATCTCGTTAAGTCAAAGTACAGGATTGGCAGACCATGGACAACAAAACTACATATAGTTTTAATCTAGAAGACCGGTGCCAATCATCTAGGGAATCTGCCTTGTCAAACTATTGATTGAAAAAAAAAGTATTTATAATAATAGTATGAGTAATAGTAATAAATAGTATAGATAGCTTGTTTTGATATTTAATGTCAGAACAAGCTATCTGTAATATTTTGGTGCTGGATACGTGTCACGGTGAACCTCCTCCCGCTGTTGGTTCATTTTGTTCCGGGAAACTCACGAGTTCTTTGGAGAACTATATTTATTTTATTTATTCATTTATTTAGTTGTAAATTTATGCAGATATTTAGAGATCCCCAAGTGAGGATACTGGTCTTTGACAATTAGCAAAAGTATACATGTACACTGCCTGTATTGGTCTTATCGAATACTCGAATTGTATTTTGAAAGACTGCAGTCTGCGGTGTTGTCTTAGAAAACAGTAAGATTTAAAAACAATCAACAATTTTACAGAATACGAAGTAGGTGTTGACAAAACGTTCATTTAATGTTAGCTTTTAACCCTATACCCGGAGCTGGTGGGTTCGTATCGCTGTGATTATAGAGTGGACTGTGCTTGAATGCGCTTCTTGCAAATTGCCGTGTGTTGCATCCGGTCTGAGATGTACCCTAAATTATGTGTCACCCAAGGACATTTTTACGGTTCGACCCTGCGAAATTAAAGAGGACATTTTACACAGTCTAGGGAATGCGAAATTCGTAAAGGAACATTACAGAATTGGTAAGAAAAAAACTTGTAAAATATACTTTTTGATCACATATTTACATAAAAACTTACACGGTCTAATGATGATACTGATAGTAGAAGACATCCCTTGAAATATTTCTGTCTGAAATGCCATATTTGATGATAAATGAATAAACTAGTTTTCCGATTGGAGTTTATCGCTCAGTGAGCGTTTTGTTCATTTTTTGAATCTATATGATTTCATGCAAATATGTAATCGGTTTTTCACTATTTTCTCGTGACCCAGATGGCCGATCGATCTCAAACTTGTACAGGTTTGTCAGTTTATGTATATGGTGGATTACGAAAAGTGCTTACACTGCCAGCAACTGTTTTGTTAGCAAAACCAATTATGTAATGCTCCTTTAAGATACGAAAAACAACCGTAAAATGAAATGAACAATAACAAACAAAGAAACATCCAAACAACCCCAAGCAAACAAACAAAGAAACATCCACACAACCCCAAGCAAACAAACAAAGACACATCCACACAACCCCAAGCAAACAAACAAAGAAACATCCACACAACCCCAAGCAAACAAACAAAGAAACATCCACACAACCCCAAGCAAACAAACAAAGAAACATCCACACAACCCCAAGCAAACAAACAAAGAAACATCCACACAACCCCAAGCAAACAAACAAAGAAACATCCACACAACCCCAAGCAAACAAACAAAGAAACATCCACACAACCCCAAGCAAACAAACAAAGAAACATCCACACAACCCCAAGCAAACAAACAAAGAAACATCCACACAACCCCAAGCAAACAAACAAAGAAACATCCACACAACCCCAAGCAAACAAACAAAAAAACATCCACACAACCCCAAGCAAACAAACAAAGAAACATCCACACAACCCCAAGCAAACAAACAAAGAAACATCCACACAACCCCAAGCAAACAAACAAAGAAACATCCACACAACCCCAAGCAAACAAACAAAGAAACATCCACACAACCCCAAGCAAACAAACAAAGAAACATCCACACAACCCCAAGCAAACAAACAAAAAAACATCCACACAACCCAAGCAAACAAACAAAGAAACATCCACACAACCCCAAGCAAACAAACAAAGAAACATCCACACAACCCCAAGCAAACAAACAAAGAAACATCCACACAACCCCAAGCAAACAAACAAAGAAACATCCACACAACCCCAAGCAAACAAACAAAGAAACATCCACACAACCCCAAGCAAACAAACAAAAAAACATCCACACAACCCAAGCAAACAAACAAAGAAACATCCACACAACCCCAAGCAAACAAACAAAGAAACATCCACACAACCCCAAGCAAACAAACAAAGAAACATCCACACAACCCCAAGCAAACAAACAAAGAACAACAACATGAACAACATGGACGATCGCTAAACACCGACATATGCAATAAAACACAAAGACTTCTAAAAATACCCAACGGAACGATGACGTTTTACTTGCGTCTAATCCATGTTACGGACAGAAACCCGTTTTAATCATAAACAAAATATGGCCTCAAAGGATAGAAACACAAGAGAGGTTAAATTATACCAATCGTTTTGAATTGAAGACTGTTCACATTTTTTTTATTATTATTCCGTAATTGCTTGTGGCTTTCACAAATCGTTTGAAGCACTGCTTGATTCGATTTGGCTTGAAACGGTTTATTGTAATAAATTGACATTTGCAGCCAGAGGCTGAAATGAGGTCAAACTACAATGAATTTAACATTTAACAATCAGAAGTCAATCTAATTACAACGAATTAAAACCTACTTACAGATCACAACTACAACCAAAATAATTACATACACCATTAGAGCAATACACTTTTACAAACAAGTTAACAATAAATAAACCAATGACTAAATACAAAATAACAGTTTGAGAGGCAAGAACCGGGCCTAAATAATTAACTAACTATCTGTCATTCACCCATTGTTTGTTGTTCACTAATATGGTTCAAAGTATGCATTAATTGTGTGTACACTCTAAAAAATAAGTGCTCAACATTTTGTAAATTGTTTACCCCTTTGGTATAGTAAGAAGGGAATAGGTCTTTCACTTGTGTAAAATTATTGCTCAACATCCAAAGTGTCAAAAATTACCCATAAATGTGTAATTTTTAATACAAACCTGTGCACAGCACAGTTGGGTAAGAAGTTTACCCATGTGTCGACCATATTCTCTTTTTACTCCAAAATTGTGTAAACTTTACCCAACGTTCATTTTACCCTAGTGTTGTGTTATTTTCTTACCCAGTCATTGGGTTATATTATTTTACCCAGCACTGTTGTGTAGTTAATTTACCCCTCACTTGTGTTGCCCTTTAAATCATTGTTTTTGTGTGTGCACAAATTAAGTTGTAGTTGTAGTAGTGTTCCTTTTGGAAGGGCTGTCGTTGAATTGTGTAATAATTAAAAACAAAACAAGCGTTAACAATTTAGTTTAAAGGTATTATACAGGATTGGTAGAGCTAACAAAATAATCGCAGACAGTGTTCACGTTTTGTGTAATCAACCACATACATGCAACAACAAACCTGTGAAAATTTGAGCTCAAGAGGTCACGAGAAAATAGTGAAAAGAGACCTGATGTGTTTTCTGTTTTTCAAACATCGAGTTTATTACCGCGCGTGATAAAAACTATTGTTTTACTATTTTTTTCAGAAACGATAGCATTTTAGGCAGAAATATTTTAGGAACCCTTTCTACCATTACTTACTTTAAATCATGTAAGTTATGTGTGAATCTGTGAACATTTGTGTTTTCGATCTTACCAATAGTGTACGGGGCCTTTAAACCCGTACTCAACAATAGCATCACGAGCAGGATCAGGATGGGCATCCGAGGTCATCAGAAGAAACACTAACGTTATCCATTTATATCAGTGTATTTTTGTTCAACTGAAAAACAACACAACTTGTGTGAACAAAATTTAACACAACAAACTAATCACATTGTATAACACAACTGGTGTGTGTGTGGGGGGGGGGGGGCAGCCACTACACGTTTTGTTTGTGGGTGAACAAAAAAACAATAAACACAATTGTTGTCAGCAGACTTTGTAATTGTCTCTTCTCGGAAGCAGTGTTTGGCTCTGGAAAGAGCCAGTTGGTTTTGATAGACCTTTGATTGAGGGTTCAAACTTTCAGTGACAAAACCTCCGTGTTGTAGACAATGAAGCTTCACAATGCTTGGTTTCCTGGTTCATGAAGCATTTTCACTCTTGAACAGACCGTCGTTTCTCGAACATAATAACTACCATAAAGCCGAAATCTCTCTTGCAACTTTGGAAACGTGAACATCAAACATCAACGCCCTGCAGCATTAGAATCATACGTCCACCCCCATCCATTTTTGATTGTGATTTGAGCCTGCCATTATTACGAGTGTATGGTACACATTTGCATTATGGGAAAATGTTTCCATGTGGGACAGTTCACCTCATTTTCAGTTACTTCTTACCTATTTATTTATTGATTGATTCTGGTTGTGAAGCCAAGGACTCTCAGAAAGCGAACTTAATCACTATACTAGCCAAGAACCCCGTGGAGAGAAGACAATGAAGGAAGTTTCAGTTTTAGGTGTGGGAGGAAAACCCCAGAGAAATATTGCAGGGAAAACCCACGCAATCAGGCAGGGACTGGAAAACCCAATCCACGTAATACCCCGGTGTGATTTGAACTGGGGTCCCCAGAGGTGGAAGGCGAGGCAAGATACCACTTAACCAACCTGACTGCCCTTACCACTCGTCGTGCAAAAATTACACTGCTTGAGGTAAACAACATGTTGTTTTACCCGCTTCTTGAGTGATTTGAACCTCGGTGTTATGCTATTTGAGGTACTGTTTTACCTTTTGCTTGTGTTGTATAATTATTTTACACAAGTGAGGGGTACAACAACAACAAATATTTTACCAAATATTGAGTAAAATTTACAAACTGTTGTACCCAGCAGTTTTACACAGCAAAATGTTACACTCCTTTTCAGAGTGTACCGGTATAAATATACAATACACCGTGTGGTAAAAAAAAAATAACAAGGGACAAAAGTTGATCTATACATTTGCATAAACAATCTATTGTACATCAATTTTCTATAATGCCGCAGGGGACTTTCCGTTTTAAGCAACAATAGCAGGGTTTGCTCTGCCAGTAAACATGAATGGGCTCAAAGTATGACCTTGATTTTGAATTTGCAGAGTTATGTACTCACGTTTTTTTTTTTTTTTTTTTTTTTTTTTTTGAAAGTCGGGTTTGACAATGTACCTATTGGCCCCAGTCTAGTGAGTTTCAATGCATCGTCGCTTCATTGATCTCTTTAACAGCCACACGTTACTAACAAGTTCTGGGGTCGATTTCACAAAACTCTTCTTAACTTAGGACTAGTCCTAGGCAATGCTAAGAGATAGGACTAGTCCTAAGTACTGGTCCTAACTTAGGACTAGTCCTATCTCTTAGCATTGCCTAGGACTAGTCCTAAGTTAGGAAGAGTTTTGTGAAATCGACCCCTGAAACTTTTGGACATGGTATGCTCTCACTTACTAGTTGCACCATTCACCATTTGTTTGTCACTCACTAGTTGTTTGTGCATTCACACAAGTTGTGTCATTCACTCATTGTTGTTAAATTCCTGCAGCATTCACTAATTGTTTATCATTCAATGAGTGTGTGTAACGTTCAATGGCTGTAGTATTCCCGAATCGTATACAGCTACGACTTCATCCTTATTTACAGGCCCTGTACACTATTGGTAAGATCGAAAAAACACAAATGTTCACAGATTTACTCATAACTCTCATGATTTAAAGTAAGCAATGGTAGAAAGGGTTCCTTAAAATATTTCTGCCTAAAATGCTATCGTTTCTGAGAAATTAATAAAGCAATAGTTTTTATCACGCGTGATAAAAACTCGATGTTGGACAAAACAGAAAACACATAAGGTCTCTTTTCACTACTTTCTCGTGACCTCGATGACCAATTGAGCTCAAATTTTCGCAGGTTTGTTTGTTCATGCATATATGTTGAATCACACAAAACATGAACACTGTCTGCGACTATTTTGTCAGCTCTACCAATCCTATACAATACCTTTAACTGTCATGTAGAATCAATCCGATATCCAATTAATAAATTTTAATAATTTGCCAGCGCTTTTATGGTTATTCTTGTCAAGCGTTAATCTTCTTCACCAGAAAAAAAATAAGAAGATTATTATCGAGTAAATAATATACATGAGGAAAACTTAAAGGAACATTACAGAATTGGTAAGAAAAAAACTTGTAAAAAACACTTTTGGTCACAGATTTACATAAAACTTACACGGTCTAATGATGATGATAGTAGAAAATATCCCCTGAAATATTTTTTGTCTGAATTGCCATATTTGATGAGAAATGAATAAACTAATTTTCCGATTTGAGTTTATCGCTCAGTGAGCGTTTTATTAATTTGTTGAACCTATACGATTTCATGCAAATGTGTAATCGGGTTTTCACTATTTTCTCGTGACCCAGATAGCCGATCGATCTCAAACTTCGACAGGTTTGTCAGTTTATGTATATGGTGGATTACATAAAGTGCTTACACTGCCAGCAACTGTTTTGTTAGCAAAAACCAATTATGTAATGTTCCTTTAATTATGTGGTTCACTTTAATATAAGTGTCCTTGAATGCATAAAGACATTAACACACACAAATTGTTTTAGTAAAGTGCAAAAAAAAGAAAAAAATAGATATACTTGGGCGGTCAGAAATACTTATAATTGAAGGCATCACGAGATGCTGATTAGAAATATTGAGAATCCTAAAAAAACATTGCGAACTACAACGTGACTGCATATTATTATGGGAAATCATCCCCTTATTTCTGGTGAATTTAGCACAGTTGAAGTACCAGCACGTTTATTTTATTTGGGTAATAATGTTTAAAAATCTAAACAAATAAAACTAATAATAATATTAAGATATGTGTTGTGCGCCATGTCTGTCAAAAACACTTTCCTTGCACATAGAACAAGAAGTTTACTAACGACGGTAACTTAACTAGGGTGTTTTTAAGTTAGCTAACTGCAACTGAAAAAAATAAAAACAATCTAAAAAATACCCCCTTACAAATTTTTTTTATAAAATAAAATAAAATATAATAAAAAAATAATACTAATGCAATAAAACAATAAAATAAATAAATACATACAATTAAAACATTTTTTTGTTTTATTAAAGTAAGAAAAGCAGAGCTGTTCCGGTTGTTTCAACCAAAGTTAAGGACATTTATTTTTACATGCTAAAAAATGTGCATGGTTTTTCACTATTTTCTCCAGACTCACACAACGCATTAGGCCTTAATTTGCATAAGGTTTGTTATTTCATGTAGGCCAAATGATCACACAACACATGAACACTGTCTGCGACTATTTCTTGTCGGCTCAACCGAATCATGTATAATACATTTAATATGAATCTTATCTCTGTGTGAAATCGCCCCCGTGGTTGCAGTCTTTGATGTAGACACTGCGTTGTACAGACTGAGGTAACGGCAGCATCGGGGACCTCAATAATAACACTGTCTGGTTATTTCACCTGCCTGTAGCCATGAACTATCAACAGAGGGCTTCGTCTGTGTGATCAGGACCAAAAACCTTGACCGTAGTAAGGTCCACAGGTTCCTGTCTGTGGCTTAATATCCCAGCGGCTGTATTAAATTGCGCTAATTAAGGTACGTGGTCTAGTGCCCAAAGCTGATATAGACAAATATTTGTTGAGCTCTGCAGATTAATTAAGGGGGGGGGGGAGACTGACACCCCTCCCATTTGAAATTGTGACATTTTATTACTTACAATTACCAGGATAAAATGTTATATTTAATACAGACTTATGTTTTTGAACACTAGTATAATGCAGGGTTAATATTTGTTTTTACACGCGAATAACGTAGTATTTGTTTTAAATCTCCACGACGTCCGGTCATCCTAAAATACAAACGAAAACTATTGTTTTAAATGACCAGATGTGTCCCTATAATTTGTTTTATATAAATAGCAAAACATAATAATTACAAAAGTGGTCCACCCCTATGTGCCCCCCGAAATTGTCACCCTAGTTTCGCCTTTGATTGTAAATACATTATTTATTTATTTATTTATTTATTATAATTTTGTTTTATGTTACAAATTTGCAAAAAAAAAAAAAAAAAAAAAAAAAATGTGTTGAATACTAAAAATATTAATGCGGAACTAACAGCCTACTATCACATAGCCGCAACAACCAGCATCTTCGTGTTAAAGCGCATGTACTACACTGGTAATTTTCAAAGACTTAATAATCCACACTTTATGTGACCCAACATATACATTAAATAACAAACATGTGAAATGTTAAGCTCAATCGGTCTTCGGAGTCATCCTAAAATAGTGAAAAAAAAAAAAAAAAAAAAACATTGCATGTTTTCACTGTTTTCAAACATCGGATTTTATCACCAGTGATAAAGACTAATAGTTTTACTCAATTCCTAAAAACCATTAGCATTTCAAGCAAAACTATTTCAAGGGAAGCTTTCCACAATGACCATCGTTATACCATGTAAGTTATGTGCAAATCTGTGACATTTATATGTTCAATCTTACCAATGTTAGACGCACCCTTTAACAACCCTCCGACGATGCTGCTAATCGTGTTAGTTATTGTGTACTCTTCCCTTGAGCGATCAAACAATAATAATATCCCGAAGTTTCCTAACTCAGCCACAGCCTAACAACACGGGGGAATCCCCTTTAGCCATTGAGTGTTTACACAGACCCGGATACTGTGACTAGAGACCAGCCCCTCCAGGCACGCCGGTGTTTGTGAACAATAAGACAACCCATGTGCCTGCACCAGAGATTGATTGCGAATTGCTCTGGCATGGCCGGCATCACGCCTGTCTCGATGACAAATCGTTCCAGTGTCCATGTTGTCGTGACCAATTAACACACTATACTTTGCGTGTGTGGGTGAAGCTTGGATTAATGACCGAAGCCCATGTGTTGCAGTGTGGAATCTTGTCATGCTTAATATGTATTTTTGTGTAACCCTCCGATGGTTTACAGGTCTGAAACCGATAGACCGAAAACACATTCCCCTTTATAAATACTTGTTATTTTTTTTAGCAAAACAAGTTGATACCCTCTAATTTTTTATTCCCAGACAGGCACGATTGACATAACATATGGCCAATTGACTCGGACTCGCTTGTTACAACACACTATGTATATAATGGTAGTGTACAAACAAAATCGTGGTTTTGCAGTGTTGAAACATACGTAAAACTAAACATAATTTGTTTGCCAAACTATCTCTACAACGTTTTGAAAGGTTAATAGTTTTGACAAAAAAAGATTTAAAAATCAACGTTTTAAAGGAGGTATACACGTTTTCCCAACGTACTGCGCGGTGCTGTTATGTTGGACAAATTAACAATTAATTACATCGCAGGGTTAACGAAATAAGTGGAGAGTCAAAGAAAAAAAAAAATCAAAACAATCTATAAGAACTTTGGATTGATTATCAGCTTGAAAAAAAATGTAGAAAACACATATTTTGCAGAAGATATGTTACGGGGCCGAGTTCACAAAGAGATAAGATTAGTCTTATCTGAAGTTAGGACCAGTAATTGGTCTTCACTTAAGATTATTCCTATATCTTAGTATTGCCTAGGACTAGTCCTAAGTTAGGAAGAGTTTTGTGAAATCGACCCCAGGGAGGTTTTCAAACACAACATTGTGTGTTAGTGCATGCCGGATTGACGCATGGTTTTAAGCGGTGATTCCATCAGTGGGAAACAGTAACTATTCTGGCTATTTGAAGGGTTAAGTCTGCTTCGCATAATTGGTCATAATTGGTGGATCAGTTACGAACCATTACGAACTAACTGGGTTATAATGGATTGCATTGTATTAGCAATGCAAGTATCTTCAATGGAGTCATTTGGGGGGGCTGAGTGCTTCCTCTTGTTGCGAGCAAACGATGACCGATCGGTTTCGTTGCTCGGTAGAAAAGTACTTTGTGTTTGTTTTCAATGTAAACAGACACATATGGTTTACATGTTGTTCAAGATGGTTAATTAAGTATGAACAAAACTCATTTCGAAGATGGAAATTCTGCAGTTTCTTTATTTAAAAAATGTGCACTATTATTGTATTAGTGAAGTTTCGCTCCTCTTTTTTACCAACCCTCCTTAGTTGTCGCCCTTTCCATTTTGCCATCCCTCCCTCGTTGTTGCCCTTCCCCCATTTTACCAGCCCTCCCTAATTTTGCCCCCTCTCTATTTTACTAAAAAAAAACTCAATTTCCCTCTCCTTATTTTACTAACCCTCCCTACACTGTAAAAATAATGGACACAAATTTACCATTTTTTTTACCCAACGTTGCTTAAACTATCAACATGCCCATCTTTTAAGTATAGGTTTTCCCGGCCAATTTCATCAGAAATCCATTCATTTTAACTCCCGGCTCATTCAAATTAGTTTGAAAACGAATGCTCCGTTGAATCAGCATTCAACAGTCAAAAAGAGTAATTCAATTTCACTAGTTTAGCATTCACTAGTAAAATCAGATCATTCAATTTCACTAGGCCGTAAGAATCATTCAATTTCGCAAAAGCCATAAGCAAAACCTGGTCAATCATTCAATTTCATTTATGAGCAAACATTTTCCAAAAGTTTGCATTCAAATTCAAATTCTACGTTATGTATGCTTTCTTGATCGTATAGCTGCCTTTCAAAGGCAGATACTTTAAATGAAACTTATTTGGCATTATCTCCAAGTAAATGCCCAAGCAATGTTGGCTAAAAAGATGGCTGCCCGAGGTTGGTCCAGAGCAGTGAATAATGTAGATTTATAGGGCGAGACGGGTTATAACATTCAAGAATAACATTATTATTTTTTTTTAATTGTATAACGACCCCTTATTGTAAGATTTTAATTTTCTTTGAAACATTTGTTAAAGTCTAATTTGAAATTGTCCTGACATTAAAAGAAAAACAGAGACAACATAACCAGGGCAAACAAAACATATCAAGGCTAAAGCGAAATAATTAGTTTTGCATTTCAAAGTTATCGGGTGTAGACTTAAACTAAAGGAAGGGTAACAACGCAAAAGGAACAACGATTTCAATTAAGAAAAAACACATGATGTAAATAATGGTGTAAAATACATGGAAACTCCTCTTACAAAGGACAACTTATGTGCCAGTAAAGGAGCTATAATTCCCATTTTACTCATAAAGCCAAAACTCATCTTTAATTTGAATGCAAAGAAGTTGAAATTCGTTGCACATAAATGAAAAAGAAAACGCAAACTAGCAGAAAAATCATGTTCGCTTCGGTGAGTCTTAATTTGAATGCATCAATTGCAAATTGGTAGTAAAACTTTAACTTAAGAATGGTCAAAGTGTAGTCTTGAATGCCCTTAAATGAAATTGAATGCATTAAGAGCTAAAAAGAAACCCTAGTTCGAGGGGATTAGGAGAAAATGCATGAAATTGAATGCATGTTAATGAAATTAAATGAATTTTTGCTGAAATTGGCCGGGAAAACCTATATATTTTTTTTCCATCTCAGTTGGGCATTCTGATTGCCAAATAATTGGGTAATATTTCCTATCAATAGTTGGGTATATTTTGGTGGCCAACAGTTGGGTAATTTTTTGTTTACCCATTTTCTGGGCATTTAATAAATTATCAATTACCCACTTATTGGGCGTTGCTTTTATCCATGATCTGGTTAACATGTTTAACCATTTTCGGGGTATATAATAATTATTAATTACCCATTTATTGGGCTATGATACTATCCAAGATCTGGTTAAATCCGCTAGCTTTTAAGCTATACAACGACCTTGGGGAAACTTTCAAAGGTGAGTAAAAGTTGTCATGTATTAATTTACAAAATTTATTGTTCTCATGCAAATAATTGGGAAGTTATGTTGAGAACTGTTGTTGCTATGACGAAAACATTGCTGTGGATTCTTCAGTTCTCCCCAAGCTGCCAGATGGAGCAGGGATTGCGCAGTACATTACGGTTTGGTGCATGCATGCCGCGAACGCAACGGCGAGCGAGGCGTTCAGTGTATGTACATACACACTTGTAGGCATACAGCAAAAACAGTTCCCAACAGCGAGCGAGGCAGCCATTACTTAGGCCCTACTGTACGTATAGGCCTATAGTAATAGTATAACAGCAACAACAGTTCTCGGGTTCTTGTGAAAGTGTTAGGCTCATAGAATTGAGAACTTCCCAGTTATTTGCATGAGAACAATAAATTGTGTAAATTAATACATGACAACTTTTACTCACCTTTGAAAGTTTCCCCAAGGTCGTTGTACAGCCCCCTGCTCTCCAACAGCTCTTCGATACTCCCGTCCGCCGCCATATCTGTGAGCAGCAATGGCGCATAACGAGTTGAAGTATTCCCCCAATGTGGTTTAACTTTACCCAACTGTATGTGTTTATTACTCGTTTTAGGGAAAGATGCCCAACGATGAGGCAGAAGAATATTTTCTTGCTATATATAATGGCTAAACCCATCTTCGCTTTCTGAGACTGATAAATAATACCCAACTGATGTAGTATATTTACCATTTGTTGAGTGTTTTTGTTTCAGTTAACCAACAGGGAAAATGCCACACATGTTGGAGAAATTATTAACCAACAAACTAATGAATTATTACCTAGTTTGCCCATTTTCAGATTACCCTCAACTTCTTTGCCCTTCATTTTTACAGTGTAATTAATTCCCCTATCTATTTTACCATCCCTCTCATGTTTTTTCCCCTTCCATTTTACAAACCCTCCCACGTTGTTTCCCCCTACCCATTTTACTAACCCTCCCTAATTAATTCCCCTATCTATTTTACCATCCCTCTCATGTTTTCTCCCCTTCCATTTTACAAACCCTCCCACGTTGTTTTCCCTACCCATTTTACTAACCATCCCTACTTAATTCCGCCTATCTATTTTACCAATCCTCCCATGTTTGTTCCCCGTTTTTCCACCCTCTCCTCTCCGCCCTTTTGTTTACACTGGCTGACGTTTCCTCCCCGTTGTTGTCATCATACCTATTTATACATCAATCCAAACCGTTACCAATACTCTCTGTTTTCATCATGTCCTCACGACGCGTTGTCAGTTTGCTGCTAATTTTATTAACTTCCAATGAACGTTCACATTAAATTTATTGCGTTAGCTACTCGATTGTTGTCAATTCAAAAGTTGTTCATCTCTTCCTTTCTTTCATTATTCTGTACATTTTGTATCTTGCTATGTATTTGTTTATTTTAGTTATTCATTTATCCCTCGGTTAATGTCAAGTTTATTATGACTGGAACACATTAAATGAACACCAAGGTCCCCCTACAACTCCATCCTGTTAATGACTACACAAGGTCCGCGAAAACAAAGAAAGAAAAAATGCATCACGAGCGACTGTTATCGTTCTTAAATTAAAACGGAAGCGGCAGTTTGATGAGTTCGCAAGGGCCCAGGTTCCCGATCGATAACCTAATTAGCTCATGGAGGTTACGTAAAACTAAGAGGAAGAAGAAAACACAAATCTAAAATTGAAATTGTTTTTCAATAAAAAGCCGCCGGCTTCGGCCTTCTATTTGTTCGAAAGATTTGATGCAAGAAACACAAAGGAATATCAACAAAAGCGACAAGAGATTGTTATTTTTGATTTAACATGCCAGTTTAATACACGACACGATTTTATGGTATAATCTTAGACTTGTCCTTCTGTGTGTTTTCCTACGCACGGGCCTTGGGGGTCTTTTACACAATGGACCAATAAACCCAACAAAGTTTGTTTCATTGTTCACATTGGATTCCAAAGAGGAATTCTTTAGAAAAAGGGAACAATAAAACAACAATAGAACAACAATAGAACAGCAATAGAACAACAATAGCACGAACCCAAACTGGAAGATTTCCGCGCGTGCAATTATTGTCTGAGCGATAACTCAAGAAGGACTTGGCATATCAACTCAAACATTGATTGGTGGATTGGTCTTGGGATCGCTCAGAAATCTATTGCTTGTTGAGCCCCCCCCCCCCCCCAAGTTAAATGTCAAGGTCGTTGTGGCTAAAACAAAATAAATAATAACATGTCCAAGCAGTAGCTTGACTGCTCGAAAAAAGACTTGCCATTTCAACTAAAAAATGTAAATACAATAAACTATATGTTCTTACACTAGTCGGTAGTGTCCCAGTGTGCGGAAACTATAGTGATAATAATTTCAGCGGGGCATTAGTGTATATTACTGTTTGTCAGCACAATACTCTTGTTATGATACTTATTAATATCAGCTTAGACATTACACTTACACCACAGGTTAGCCCAAAGACCATCTCAGCCTCTTGCGCTGTGATAAACCTGTATTTTTTTTTGTTTCTTTCATTCGATCATCTTTCTCCATCCCTCCTCTATGTGCAAATCAGTACATTTACACCTACGTAATCTCTGGCCATTTGTAAATTCATCGACCACTACACATGTCATCGAGTTGTTCTCATCCATAACCTCGGCTTGATTACTGCTACAGTATACTCTCTTCTATAATGGTTGAACCCGAATTAAACTTAACAAACTGCAAAACCGTGCTGCTCGTTTCGTTCTAGCAGCCAATTACTCCGTTGGCGCCATTTCTCTCATCGCAAATATTATTCACTGGTTACCCCATCAAGCAGTGTCTCATGTAAAGTCTTTTTGATGGTACATACGTGCGTAATTATTGCTCCTCAGTACTTGTGTGATCTACTCACTTCGTATCAACCGGGCAGGGTCAAGGTTTCAGCATAGACTTGGTAAAAGGGTGCCCAAATTTCCTGGAAATTTAAAAACTGGGTGTCCAAATTGCTCACTTACGATACATTTACATGTTAATGACCAATACAACAGGGTGTCCACATTTGAAACAGGGTGACCAAAAGACACACGGACACCCCTTTGGCTAACACTATGACCAGGGTGGGATCACATCTTTAAAATGCAATCATCTTCTTGCCATTCCTTTAAGTTCCGAATCCCTTGGCGATAGATAACTCAATGAGTAGAGCGCCGGCATGTTAATCCGAAGGTCGTTGGTTCAAATCCAGCTCTAGTCAGACTTTCTTTGTTCAAACCAAAATATTTTAAATCTACCCAGTCATTTTCCCTCGTGTTTTTTTTTTATGTTATAATATTTGTTAATTATCTCTTTATTTTGTATTTATTTACCTATCATTACTATGTTTTAATGGCTAAAGGCGCTATCGTGGCCTTTAACCACTGTTTTCAACAAACACACCGTATGGGCAACAAGAGAAATCTAATATTGGTGGTTACAGCGTTTAGGGAAACGCTGAATTAAAAATTGGTTTAGTCAGGGATTTGTGTACATGTCTGGATGTTTGCAAGTGGAAATGAACCCGGGCGTGTGGAATGACAGCTGTAATGTATTGTGTAATCTCAGTGGGAAGTTATTGCCAGGACGATTTGAACAGCCCTCAAAAAGAAAAAGAAAAAAAAAATAATAATAATAATTAAAATGTAAATATCAACAAAAAATACCCTTTTCGTCTTGTATCCATATCCAATATTGTCTTCAATTTGTTTGGGTTTTATCCATTTAGTCCCTGCACCGCCCGATGTTGCTGATTTTTTTTTTAGTTTTCACGATATTTTCACGGTACACGATATTTTTAAAATACACACAATGCTTGTTATTTACGTACAACTGTTCGTTCTTATCGTTAATATTGTCATTGATTAACATATTTTTTTCAATTTCGGAGGGGATAAGTCCCAAGGGAACAATAAGTGTCTCCCGGTAATGGCTATCGCTAAATTTCAGGGAGGTTAGTTTTCGTAAGGTTAAAATGAACACAATAGTTTTGAAGGCTGTTACCTGGCGTCAATTGCTCATACTAATTAATTGCTACCCATTAATTTTCGACAGTATCATCATGATGAAAGAAACAATTATTTTGTTAAAATGAGCGTGGTTTTGGTAAGAGCTACAAAATCATGCTATCATCATTAGCGTTAAAATGTTTACAATTTTTGATTGGCGACAATTAACAATGATCTATATAAACGTTTGCCATTGTCTCGACGAACGCGTACCAATAAATACTTAGTTTTAATTTGATGCTACCTTTTTTCCCTCTCCAAACACAAGCTGGTGGGTGTTTCATCCTACCCGGTCTGGTGGCTAAAAGGCTACACACAGAGAAAAGATTACACAGCTTGTGTAAAATATTACCCTGTTTTAGATGTAGCAGGTGAACCTCATAAGTATTAGGTAAAAGTTTACCCAACAAGCGTTGGGTTAAATCTTGCTAAATAGTTGTGTAAAACTTTACTTCAATATTGGGTAGTTTCATTTACTGAATTGTTAGGTAAACCCACTCATGTAAAATATTACTTAATTTCGAAGTAAAGAACTTTACCTCTTTTCTAGGTAAACATGAATTAAGTAAGCTTTACTGAATTAAATGGTAAAAGATACTTATTGTTTGTGTTGAATACTAGACTTTTACCCAATTTAAAGGTAATTCTTTACCGTTTGACATTGTAAACTGTTACTAAATTATTTTGTTTATCATAAAATTGATTTGATATTTATTATGATTCCGATGCATCCTGATGCTGTAGGTAGCAAAAAGGTCAATCTTGAAACATGGTCGATGTTTATTTTGCAAAACTTTCCGCTGTCTCATCAGTCAGCTGCAAGGCAGATGTCTCATCTGAAAACATAACAATAAAACACCCAGTTTTGTGTTTATTACAATTTTGTATTAATATTATTTGGGTTGGTTTCAATGTCTTAGTTTTAGACTCTGTAGGGTTTTCTTAGTGGCTGTCTCAGCTAGAAAAGTGCTGAAAGGTACAGGAGCATCTCAATATTGTTCAAGTTTTAGAACACGGTCGAGTACAATATAGCATGTTATTTTGTCACTGTGTACCTTTTACGTATATACTTGCATGCTCTCCCACAGACACTCTCACCCACAATCTGCGACTATACATTTTGCAGGCTTTAAACTGTATTCTGTTCTTATTAAAAATGCTATAAAGTAGACCTATGTAGTAGTTTACCTTCAAATGTCTGCAAAAGCTGTCAAATTCCCAGTCTGCACGGTTTTTCGTCATTGTTTCTATCCTGAAGTGCGACGTCAGACGCCCGTGACGATTTAACAGTGAAAAGCACATGCTAATGGCGTCCGTACTCTTTAAGTATGTAACCTTTACACAATACCTGACAACCTTTACGTTAATACTGTAAAAATTACATGATCAATGTAAAACTTGACAAAAGTTTTGTAAAAGCATAACATTACATATAAGTTATGTAACTTAAAATTTACCAATGAGTTATGTATTTGAGTTTGGTAAATTTTTACATAAATTGTGTAATATTGTACAAAACTTTTTTTACCAATTTATTTTTTACCATTCATTTTGTGTGTGTAAAAAACAGATTTGTTTAAGCTAAAGCGAAATAAATGACAATAACACGTACATGTTCTTACTGTTCATCAATCTTTGAGACTGAAGAACATGTTGTACATTGATAGTTCTAACGATAAATGGGGAAATGATGAGAAATAGTATTTAAAAAATGGGGAAAACATAATAATATAAAAAATAACAACAACAACAAAAACAACAACAAAAACAGCATCCACAACAGCAGCAGCAGCAGCAGCAACGACGACATCAACAACACAACAACAACAACAACAACAACAACAACAAAAACAGCATCCACAACAGCAGCAGCAGCAGCGACAACGACTACGACTACGACAACGACAACGACAACGACAACGACAACGACACCGACAACGACAACGACAACGACAACAGCAACAACAACAACAACAACAACAACAACAACACCTACAACTACGATAACAACAACAACAACAACAAAAGCGGCAGAAGCCGTGGCTGTAGCCGCCAGCTCAGACACGACCTTACTCTAGCCAACTTTCACTGAATGTGGAAATCGTTGTTGGTGACTGCATGATCAAAAGTGTAACGATAATGGTAAGTGTTTATAACAAAGTTTGGCGACCCAACTGGATATTTTTTTTTCGCGGCCCAGTTCTGTCTTAACAATGGTACTAACCCTGCATACGTGATGACATCGTACTGTGATCAATACTCTGCCATTTTGTATTGTTGTTAATCTAAAATTAGTCAAACTTCCTCATCTACACCTAGCCAAATAGTATGGTACACAAGAAAATCCATCAATGACCAGCTTTCCCGGAATTCACTAAGGAATTGTACTGCAATTATTCATCATTGGGGTTAATGGTCACTGCTAGGTGAATGGTACAAAATCTACACAGAAACAAATGTAGGCCCATCTAAACAATAATTTGTCCTTGAATGTGTTTTATTTAGTCAAAAGGGTCTATATTTAAAAGTTTTGGGCAATTTGAAAGTGATTGGGTTCTCCGCGGCGTGATGATGTCAATGCATAAGATCAATCCTTTGAAAAAACCGTCAAGGTCGCCGTTGTTTATTTCAACTGATGCACACAATCTTTGAACAAACATACGCCTTTTTCGTTGTTTCCCCCCTGAATAAAACCCACATATTTCGAAGACAATTTTTAATATTTATTGACTGTTTGTTGGGGATTCCGATTAATCTGTCTCTTTAAAAAGACAAATGATGGATTATTCATGTGATTAGAATCCGACATTTGTTCTCCTCTCATTTAGTTTCTTAATTTTCAAACTCGAAATTGAAATTGCCGATTTCGAGCTTTGAATTGTAAATTCTAGTTTACATTGTTGTTTAATTTCGCGATTGTATGCAAAGGCTATAAATGTTAAGTTTACTACCTTAAACCGACTAATCTTAATGTTTGTTATATCTTGCATTTAATGTAGAATAAGCCTTTTGCAACGGTCATAGATCGAAAACATTGGTTTTACTCGTTTTCTGAACCTGCTAATAGAAACCCCTAAAACGTAGACACTGAGTTCGGTGAAATTTTAATTTTACCGAATACGTTCGTCTAGATCAAACTTAAGTCCATAAAAGCCAACCGCATTTAGTAGGGATTTACCTGAAACAAAAATATATATATAAAATAATACGTGAATATTTTCATGTAGAGCCATCCACAGATGACGAGTCATCTGTTGAGATCCAAACCTCCCTCAAGATGAACGCCATGCCCTAACACAGCTCCGCCAATCATCAGACATAGTGATTAAACGAGCTGACAAGGGGTCCGCAGTTGTAGTCATGAACACACATGATTATATAGCTGAGGGCCTCAGACAGCTCAGCAACACTGATCATTATATTGAATGTGACACTGACCCTACTCAATCATTTTCCAAACAAATCAGTGACACTCTGGTTAGAATTCATAATGCCAACGGTGTCGAGAAAGATTCGTTTAACTATCTCCTCCCACAGGACCCCCGTACAGCACGCTTCTACCTTCTACCCAAGATACACAAGCCCAACAACCCGGGTCGACCCATTGTATATGGTAATGGTAACCCCACAGAACGCATTTCTGAGTTTGTCGATAGTTTCCTCAACCCCTTAGTCTAGCGCATCCCGTCCTTCATAAAGGATACCAAAGACTTCCTCCACAAACTAGAGGAAGTCAAACATCAAATACCTGACTCTGCTATTCTGGTTACTCTGGATGTTTCATCATTGTATACTAACATACCCCATAATGAAGGCATGAGTGCTTGTGTCTCTGCTCTCAGGGCCAATAGACAATCCCGCCCCTCAGTGAGACAAATTAATGAACTCATCAGCCACATTCTCTCTAAGAACAATTTTTCATTTACTGACAGACACTTTGTACAGGTACAGGGTACCGCCATGGGTACTAAAATGGCACCCTCATATGCCAACTTATTCATGTCTGACTTAGAGGTCAGACCCCTGTCCTCTGCCCCCAACCGCCCACTAGTGTGGTGGAGATTTATTGATGACACTTTCTCCATCTGGTGTGGTGGTCAGACAGCTTGGATGAGTTTATCGACCATATAAACTCATTCCACCCCACCATAAAGTTCACTACTGAATAAATGCTCTCTCACAAGTGTGAACTTTCTAGATGTAACCGTAACTAAATCCCCTAATGGCATTATTGCGGATGTATACAGCAAACCCACTGACACCCACCAGTATCTTCTCTCCAACAGTTGCCACCCTAGTCACTGTAAGAAGGCAATTGCTTACTGTCAGGCATTACGTATAAGGCGTATCTGTTCCACAGATACCTTGTACAAAAGTCGCTCATCCGACCTAAGGAAACACCTTGTTCAAGGGGCCACAGCGAACGCAGGGTCTGACTTGCCACCAACAGAGCAGTCAACATACCTCGTCATACTCTGTTGACCAACACGGGAACAAAAACAGTCCCGACCTAGAGAGTTGCCCTATTCACCACCTTCCACCCTAAACTGCCTAAACTTTCATCAATCCTCAAAAACAATATGACTATGATTAACTCCTCTAACAGGTTATGCTCAGCAATCCCTGAGCTTCCCATGGTTGCATTCCGCCGCCCTAAAAACCTGGGAGACATCCTAGTCAGGGCCAAACTCCCACCAGGTACATGCCAAACACCACCCCTAACAGAAATACTAGGTTGTCACAAATGTACCTGCTCCAAGTGTAGAACATGTCTCTACATCAAACCGGCACTTAGAGTAAAGAGTCATAGCATGGCTTTCTTACAACATCAAGACCGACTCCCAATGTAGCACACCAGTCTATGTTATATCATGTAAGAAATGTGGACTACAATAATGTGGGAGAGACTAAGTGCTTTGCGAACCATGTCTCTTCCATAAAGACCAAGAAACAGTACCCCGTCTCCATCCACTTCAACAGCCCCTATCACAACGTCAAAGATGTTGAACTTATGGTGATTGAGGCTTGCAATGGTGATGACACACACCGCTAACTCAGAGAATCGCACTGGATTCACCAACTTAAGACAGTCCAACCCTTTGGACTAAACATCAACACCGGTGTCAAATAAATTCCCATCACCTCCATTTCATTTACTGCTTACTTATTTATTTCATGTAATATAAATACAGTTACAGCTAAAAACCTGTTCTCTTCAATGGTTGATTTGTTTTCCCTTCTTTTTCCCAATAAGTTGTTTTTAAAAATCATGTTTCTCCACTGACTAACTTTTACCGTTTTTTTTCCACTCTTTCACTGACCAACCTTTTGTCCCCACTACATAACTCTGATTTGTTCGTAGCCAACACACTGTTTGTAAACTAATAACTTTGATTGGCTAAAATTTCCCTCCTCTTTCTGGACCTATCCCATTGTTCTTTGAATCTCTTTTTTGTGTTGCTATAAATGGATATGTTTTCGTTTGCGCTTGTTTATGCCTCTGACGAAGGTCCGGTTTGGATCGAAACCTAAGGCCATCTACCCTACAAATTTATAAATAATAATAATATTAATAATACGAGACAGATATTTGGCGCAAAATGCATGAACCTCTGTGTGCAAATTTATAAAACAAATTTTAATGCAAAATAAAACAGATTCAAACAAATGAGTCTTTAAAGTCTCTTTATTTGGTATACACATCTTTAGGAAAGGGAATGTATCAACTCCAAAAATAAAGTTTTCGATAGAAGACGGCATGTACAAAATAAATAAAACAGTCAATACAGAACCTCTTGACAAAATGACGGGAAAAAACGGCTTGTGTTTCCATAATGATTGTGGATTACACTTGCGCATGCCGATTTCAATGCACAAATCAAACTATGGAAGACATTTAGTTTTACTAGAAATCCCAATACTTCAGACGGAAATCTCAATACCTCAGACGGAAATCCCAACACGAAAATATCGATACCTATGACGGAAATCTTAATACTTCAGTCAGAAATCCCAATACGGAAATATCAATACCTCAGACGGAAATCTGAACACCTCAGACGGAAATCAAAAAAACCTCAGACGAAAATCCCCAAAAACCTCAGACGGAAATCTCAACACCTCAGACGGAAATCCCAAAACCTCAGACGGAAATCCCAAGACCTCAGACGGAAATGCCAAAACCTCAGACGGAAATATCAATACCTCAGACGGAAATCCAAATACTTTTAACGGAAATCCAAATACCTCAGACGGAAATCCCACTACCTCACACGGAAATCTCAATACCTCAGACGGAAATGTTTCTGAGTAAGTTACTAAACCAACGCCTTCGGGATTACACTCCAAAGACTCCCGGTTCAGAACGGACCCCATTGATTAGTTCCATGGGGCCTGACCCATTTATGTGTCACTAAGACACGGAATCTGTGTCAAAATGATCCGAAACTCTGTCAAAATGGCTGGGGGGGGGGGGTTGAGATGGTGTGAGCAAAAATAACATTTCCGAGAAGGGAGGGGGGGGGGTGGAACTAGCATCTTGAATGTTCGAATGCTCTTCCGAGCAAGTAACGTTGTATTTATTTATAGTGTAAGGTTAAATAGTTTATTAGTATTAGTATATTTTGCTTTACATTTCAGGAAGTTAACTTTCATTTAAGGTTCGACACGAAAAATAAAACAAAACAAAAAACAAACAAACAACAACAACAACACGCCAATGATAGTATTTAAATAAAACTTCTACAAATTAATTTCTGTCGGAATTCCGAAATGCTCATCAGCCATGTACAAACAGTTTTGAATGCTTCTGTATTTTTGACATTGTCCGTGGTATGTGCAGAAGTATGTGTATGTTTTTCGTTTTGAAACAGTACCATCTATCAAAATTCACTCAGAGACGAATACATAACAATATTGACATAAATGAATAGTCAATTACAAAATCTGTCAAAATGTATCCATGCTTTAACATAACATTTTGATTGCATGTAACAGGTTGATCACACAAACATGAAACTCTCTGCGAATAACTTATCAGCCTTTCTACTCCCACATAAGACCTATAACAAGTGACCTCGGTGATGGGCATACAAAATTGTATTTATGCGTCTCGTCAAAAACGTCTGCGTTTTGTTTTCCGGGGCTCCGGTTTGTGTTTTAGTAGCCCCGTGAGAAAGGGCAAACCGAGTGTTGATTGCCTAGTGGAGATGACATTCATCTGGCAACGGTTCAATCGTTTTTTGGCAGTTAAGCTTCCCAATGGCCCATTCGCAGTTATTTTGTTCATCGTAGCATGGAGGAAGGAAGTCATGATCCTAGCGAGGAGAGTTTAACCGCTGTTTGTGTCCATTCATGAACCGCGGCGCATTAAGCGGGTACATGGCGTGACGCCTAGGATTGTTTGTTTCAAAGTGTGTGTGAATGGTGCTTGCAGAAAGTGAACATACAAATTAGCCGTGAAAGTAATCAATATATGGCATACTGATGTCTAGTCCATTACATTTTAATGACCAAGTTATACTATTTGGCGATTATTTAGTAACTGTATTCACTTAGGCCAGACTCTGTGGTACCAACTCAGGTATATAGCTTGTTCATATACATCTATATTAATAAACTAGACCTTACGTGTTTATAGAGAAAGAACAAAATAGGTGTTCGGTTTAGCTGATGGGGTCAGTGCTGTGTCAACGCGTGAGCTATTTCACTAATTTGAAATTTTGTGTATTATTACTGTTTGGTAGTGTGCCTAACAAGCTACACACTCTAGCAAGTGTCTAACAAAAAGCATGCGATCAAAAGCCTGACATTTCATTGCTAGCGACGTTTGCATTGACGGCCGTTTTAGAGACTAACCAAATCAGGTTGCGTGAACCTTGAACAGAGACTAGAATACAAGCATGCAATATGAACTTTGGACCTTGTGGTTGATTTGCCCACCGTTTAACTGATTTAGATCGCGTAGTGTGTGTGTATCCTGTTGTTTGACAGCGGGTCAATAAATACCCGTAATAATTGGTCAAAATTTCAAATATTTGTAACAAAAATAAAAATGACGTCATCATGTTGTTTCTTTAGATTTACGTGGTTAATATCACTGTCTATCAACTAGCCAACTTTCAACTCAGTTGAACGCGTGGTTTTGTAGATAAACGGCTTCAAAAAGTAAATCCTTAAGGCGATACACGTGACAATGATGACGTCATCAATCTAAAACTTCACACATATGTTGTCTGCATAAAGGTCTTTATGTATACCAATTTTGAAACAATTATCCTAAACTTCGCTACAGACATCTAGTAAAAGTGTATTTTAACTGCTTTCAACCTGCCGCTAGAGGGCGCTCTTGACTTTCATGACGTCACTTGTCTTATTTTTTTAAACCAGACTCTTGCTTGACTATAACACCGTTAAAAAAACTTTTCCAGTTTTAAATTACAAGGAACTTCCTGTTTCGACCGGAAGTAGAGGTCAAGTCATGTCACGCACACAATAACAAATGAAGACCTATACTACCTCTATATTACCTCCGCAAAAAACAACCGACGGTCTCCTCATCTTGATTTGATATGGATTTTTAATGATTAAGATTTGTAATGTTTAAAAACATTGTAACTTGACACCTGATGACGTCATCATGACGTAATTGAAACGTTTCATCTACTAATAAACATCTAGCAATGTGTGAAGTTTCAAGTTTATGTGAGCTGTGAAAGTGTGTCTTTGTTACCGGACAATCGCGGGGGAGAAGAAGAATAAGAACTAGACATAATAATTTGTTTGATAACAAATCGAGGTGTTCGGATTATGATTTTATGACATGTGGTTCGGGAAATATATTTTTTAAGTAATAAGCTTTGAATTACTGTAACTTGACACCCGATGACGCCATGGCAAAAAAAAAAATGTTTTTCTTACTAACAACTTTTATAAGGTAAAAAATGGTATGTTACTTATCCCATTCAAATTCCTTAAAAAATACCTTTACTTACCTAGGAATAACATATGTTGGTCATTTACACATCCAATGGGGGTATATGTATGTACTTAACCGAGTGGTTCACCTTCGGTTAGGAATAAACTGCGGCGCGATTGCGCAACCCAGTGTTTTAGCCACGGGGAAGATTTATCAATCTAATGGTTAATTATCATGAAAATACATTGTATTTTGGTTATTTCTAGTGGCCTAGAACTGGAACAAAAACAAGAAGTGTTCCGGGCGAAGTGCCCGAACACCTAAATATAAAACTCGTGGGGGCGATGACGATCCAAACCGGATCTTTGTCAGAGGCATAAACAAGCACAACCGAAAACATATCCATTTATAGTAAAAACGAGAAGCAAAGATAATGGGAGTTAAAACATATTTATAGTAAGAAGTACCTTATTTACAATGTAAACAACTCTTGAGGGGAACATACTTGCACGAGTCCACATAAACCAGAATTAACCATATACTGTATAGAATGCCCCTTTGCAGCACCCCCCCCCCACGCCCTTCCTAACCAATATTACCTTTCCCCTTTTTATTACAGGTAAAATAATACCTTGTTTGACGGCATTACAACGAATGAAGTATATCTTAAATGGCCTCTGCATTTTGTATTTTTAATAAAGCTCTCCATACGACTCAATGCGAATGCACGATAAGAATTGATCAGAAGTAGCAAAACCATCCTGTGGCCTTTTTCCTTGTTCATAGCATACCCATAATAATTATCCTCCTTGTTGATCGATTCAATAATTGATAAGGCTGCGAGAATCCTTCCATCAACAATTAGACGTTGAATAAACTTTGTTGCGGGAGGATTGTGATAAACCTCTGACTTGTCCGTAGAGCGTAAACAGTGTAGGTATGTTTGTAACGGCAACAGCTACGGGTTGTCTGTTTCAGTACTTTACCAATGAACTCAGAAGGTTTTCCTTTCCATGAATGTGTAGAATATCGGAAAACGCAATCAGTGGATCATTTTAATGTCAACGGTAAATATTTATTCCGGGTAACAAACAAATATTATTTTGAATTCACCTTTTCATCGATGTTAAAATATAAGATTGGAACTGCCTCTAGCTACCGGGCAATCTCGGTAGTCTAGTTGGTAAGACATCTGCTCTGGAGTGGCAAAGGTTCGAATTCCACCCGAGTAATATGCTTATAAAATAATAAAAAATGCACAGAACTCGGGGAAGTATTTAGTATACATTGCTTACACACATCGGTAAAAGGGTCAAACCAAAATAATATAATAACATAACTGTGCAGTTATGCGCGTGTGAGTAATAGTTTGGCAAAGCTGTGACGTCATGCATTGAGCGTCCAGTGGATATACACCTGTCTTCTTTACGGGGCAGTGCGTGCTGGGAGACCCCAAGCTTGCACTTATCGCCCAACTTATCCCGGGGAGCCAAACAGTATTGACCCAACATCGCTTGGTGGCGTGGGAATTCACACTAATTATGTTACGTAGATGTGTTGACATGCGGAAAGATAGATTTCCCTCCCGGCGAGTGTCCAACACGCACCTTTTCCCACCTCAGACCCCATTAAAACCCGACACGGTTGCTTCTTAGTTCGTATATGCAATCTGACGAGAGATTTGGGCTGACACTTAATATTGTTTTAAATGATAGCTTTGGGGAGTTCTCCTTTATGTTGTGTGTAGAACATTTTTCTAACACCTTGCCAGTATCATGTGACCGTACATTGGGAATGATGCTTTTGTTTTCGAGAAGAAAAAAAAAACACACACCGTGTTTACGTTGTTGTGTTGACAGGTTTATCTGCACGCTCGTTTGGTTGACTTTTCTAAATAAGATAAACTATGCTCGAATCCAAACGCAATTGTCTCCAAGATGATCGACACTGAGACATACGGAAATGTTTGCAATGGGATGAGTTTCGTGACCCAAATTACGAAACAACATCACTCGGCCTGAAACCAAACTAAATTGGGACATGATTTTACAGGGCATTGAGGCACTAAGTAACCACAATAGATCATGATCGTCTGAGTAGGGATCGGAAACTGTAGATGAGGCGCCTCCAGATCATTCAGCCCTATTGATTGAACATCAAAAGGGGAAATGGCTATACGAGTTGGCTTCTTCTTTTTCTATAAATTTCCTCCTTTTAGTCCGACTTTCTCTGTCACTAATCATTAGTTACTTTTTCTCCCTCTTCACACCTTTGGTTTTGTATTAAGCCCCTCCATCTTCCCCACCTCCTTGTCTACTTGTTTATTGCTCATCCTGTGCTGTTTCTGTTCGCCTTAATTAAGACTCTCTCTTTTCGTGTGTTTTCACTCTCTCCTTTCATTAATTTCCATCTGACTGCTTCTGTTACAACACTGTTCCTAATGATGTGTGTCTGCTGTCATTCATTGTATCCTCGAATAAGACTCTGGCAGGGTCGAAACGTCAAGTCATTAAACTGGTTTTGCTTTAAAACACGTTGTGGTCGGCAGTAAGAGATACAAACAGTTGTGTGTTTTTTTAATACTCGGTTGTGACTGATTATCTTAGGGTTTGGATCGAGGCATGTCTATGTCACAACCTCCTTCCCTAGATTATATCTGTCAAAACCTTTCTGCTGCCTCATAATAAACAGTGGTGGGTTGATTACTTGTTGTTAACATTATTCGATAAAACAAATTATATCGTCTAAACGGACGGCCACTTTGAAGTGCGTGCTACCCTTAACTGACTTGGGATGTCGACCAAAATCAACTATCACCAGTGCCACCTACTCCTGGGGGTTAAAACAGGGTTATCCCCTTCACAGTCCGCATGATGTAGGCATGGGTGTCATCCACCAGGAGCCTGGCTGGTAGAGCAGAATGCACTTCTACCTTTCCAACTTGTTATCGAAGCAATTAAGGTTAAGTGCCTCACTCAAAGGGTAGTGTCAAGACCGGGATTGGCACCCACTCTCTGCTGCTGGCAACACCAGAGCTTAGGTCCGGGTTAACTAGACAGCTTGGCCACAACACGCCACAAAATGCTGCTGTTTTGTGTGTGTGTGGGGGGGGGGGGGGTTACACCCTGAACAGAAATCGGATAGATTTTTTTTGTTTTTGTTTTTGCCGACGTGTTTCTTTCTTCACGTCTTACTCCAACAATCTCCTTATTTCCTCTGGATGCCTGGAGTGATTTACTATGAGCTTTCACGGGGTCGAGACTATCAGTCGATCGACTCTCTCTGACCTCATTTCTAATAGTGCAGGCTGCTTTATCAGAGATCTGCCGTAGTTGGATCGATTGTACACAAATCGTGGCGCCCCCATTTTCAAAAAAAAAAATATATATTAATAAAGATAAAAAATAGAATAAGCCCACACAATCGATGTCATCACAACCGAGGGCGAGATAGCTTGACTCTGTAGCATGGGGCCCAGTATGATTTTTTTTTTTTTTTTTTTTTTTTTTTGGGGGGGGGGGGCAGGGAGCAGATGTAACATGAACAGTGATTGTGGCAACAACATGTATTGGTCACGTTGGGTTGCATTCGTGTTGTTATCAAACGTGATTAACTTTCCCATCATGAAATGCTAATTTATTTTACAGGCACAGTTATCAGGAAACATGCAATTGAAGTCGCCTGCGACAGTTTCAGCTGACAAACCGCGTCTATTTGTTGGTAAAACAGATTTAAAAACAAATAGAACCAACTGTCTGTATTTATATCAACAATTTCGAATCGCCTGCTTACAGATAGGTGGCAGCATTTAGCAACAGCATCTCTGGCCATGTGTGTTTTTAATCTATTCATTGTGGGTCATTTTTAGGTAGGAACTGTACTTGCTATTTTTTGATTGTATTACTTTTTTTGGTTACTTTTTTGGTCAACCAACCAATATTTTTAACGGGAACGGTAAAGAAAAGGGGCATTAGATTACACATATAATTATATGAAAAGCCCACAATGTCGCTCTACTAAAGATGCATGGAGCGCAGTATTCAACGGACACCACATACATTAAAAAAAGTTCCCTGCCGGCGGTCTTTGGAGAATCACAACTGTTTGACATACGTTAATTGATTTGTAACCAACGGACTAAGGTCACTTCAGACAAAACATATTGTTCTCACGATGCCTACGACCATTGCCATTATTTATAGCAACTAGGCTTCATATAAAAATGGCCACGATTGTCGGGGTCATTGCCAAAGTCCTGGGCATCAGTTCTTCGAAAGGCACAATCATCAACAGTGGGTTGGTTGTAACCTACAAACTAAATTAATTTTATAATTAATTAATAAATGCTCCAATTCGTGCACGTTTGATGTTATATATTTTGGCTGTTATGGTTGTACACTGCAAAAGCCGGGGTGTTAAAATTGACACCATGGGTGTTGTCACATATTTCTACCAAAAAAGAATCAACATTTACATCATAGGGTGTTAAAATAACACTAATTTCTGCCAATTAACACTAATTTCTGCCAAAACAATTACATTGGAGTTGTTTTAACACCCTATAGTGTTCAATTCAATTCTCTTTTGGGTATGTGTATGTGAGAACACCCCAGGTTTTGCAGTGGCGTAATTATTAGTCAATATGCATTGATCAATTTCAAGTATATCCGAACTCCCTTGGTTAGAGCGGCAAGCCTAGTGAAACTACACTCTTCAAATGTAATACCATATTTGACCCGGATTCTGGGTCCCTTGGGGCCTGACCCATATCTAGGTCACATGACCAGATATATGTGTCAAAATTACCATAAGTGAGTCAAGCTGGACGTATAATCCAAGTTAAAACCCCATTTGTTCATCCGTTTCGGGGTCATTTTGACCTAGATTAGAGTCAGCCCCCTGGGATCTGGAAGCCAATTAAATGTTTAAACCCCGAAGTTTTGTTTCAAACTTTTGGTGTACTGCGACCATCACACCCGTCCGTGCGTGCGAGAGCGCAAATGCCATTCGATGCCTCCCGCAGAAAAAAAAAAAAAAAAAAAAAAAAAAAAGGCGTTATTGCTGCATATTGGAGGAGGGCAAATGTCAGGCTTTAGATTATTCTTGTTTTGCCGTTCAGAACAATCAGCAGTATTTTTATTTTTTGGGCCATTGTCTTAACCACCTTGTATACAATGGTCATTTAGTATGCCATTATATCCTAGGATGGACCATGTCACACATCCTAGAGGGGCTGTCAATCAACATAGGACAGTGCCGGACAAAACTCGGCCAGCATCCTTTGTGTACAAAATCGGTGTGCCAATTGCCAATGCTAAAGGACACCAAATTTGAAAAGTTATTTAAAAATTATCAAGCAAACAAGGTTAACTTAACATAATATACGTGTTCGTAACAAACTTAGATTAAATGATTCGTTAAAAACATGCGAAATTAATCCCCTTTACCTAATGAAGAAGAATGTCACCGTGTACTGTATAGGGGGCGTTTCAACCAAACAAATCCATCACTTCAGCGTTTCAACTAACTGGTACTATTTGCAATTATCTTTGCTTTCGTGCACACGTTAATTCGTTCTTTATACTCAGGTCATTTTCAGTCATTCTTTTATATATATATATATATATATATATATATATATATGCATTCAAAAATACTTTGTTACTATCCTTCAGTTGAAGTTCCTACCAATTTACACCCAATGAAGGTTAGTGCGTAGACAAGCCTCTTGCTGTTTGCTCGTGGGAAATTGCATGATCTTATTTGACCAGTGAATGCTAAACTGTTGAAATCAATATCGGGGCTCTACCAACAGAGCTATCTAGCACTGTGTTGGCGGTCTCCCTATGTTGTCAATATCTTTGTTCGGGGGAACCAGGTCGAAATCGAATTACTTATCCTCCCCCCCCCCCCCCCCCCCCCAATGCTGGATACCGACGCAACGGAGAATATATTTCCAAACGAAAGCGAATGAACCGGGTGTTAAACCAATTGAATTTTTGGTTGCAGAGGGCCGAGAAAGCTTACTAAGATTTTCTGTTCAGGTATACAGTGCAGTTCAAATATATTTTGTAAAAAAATAAATTTAAAGGAAAACAAATCAAATTAAAGATCTCAGAAAAACTGAGAAAGTATTTTCAATCCAAGATGCTATTCGTTTTATGAAATTAACATATTTGTCCCAAATATCCGGACAGTTGTGTTTGTTAGTTTGTTTGTTTGTTGTTGTTGTTGTTGTTGTTGTTTTTGTTTTTACTTAATATTTTGTAATGTAATTGCGATTGTATAGTCCTCAAGAACGTCGAATCCATCCTCCAGGAGGTGACAGCGGGCACCAATCATATCTCTGGCCGCAGCATTCGCGAACAGACACCCCCGAAAATAACCCTCATAAATTGTTGAAACGATACAAGCATTAATCGTTTCTCCGGTTCGAAAGATTTAGGGTGAAACTTTTCTAAACCAAACGACTTTGAATGCATTTTTTTATTTTTATCAGAATAATGTATCAACTGCTAGAGTGCTTCTTACCAAGTAATTTTTTATGGCCATTATTTTTTTGGAGTACTTACCAGGCTATGGATGTATAGAAGGTCTGTCCCTAAAGCGTAAACTTTTTTTTTTTCCTGAAAACGTCAAGAGGACATCTCCAGAGAATTTGTTCAGGGTAGGATTTATAATAAAAACAGCGGATTGGAACGACTTTTCCCCTAATATTAAAGGTATTCTACATGATTGGTGGAGCTGACAAAATAGTTGCAAAGAGTGTTCACGTTTTATGTGACCAACCATTGTTCACAAAATAACAAACACGTGGCAATTCTGCCCTTTTCTAATCCGCTGTGTGATTCAGGACAACAAAGTGAACAACCGGAACCGCGCACAATTTTCAGTTTGTAAACACATTGTCCTTAATGTTGGAAGTAACAACAGAAATCAGCTCTCGAGTTTGAACTTTATGTATTTATGTAAATACATGTTTTGCTTTTGCTATAGGTTTTCAGATAACTTTTCTCGAATGACTTCTAAATAGGGGTTTAGTTTGAAGTCCATAATCAGTAAGCCTTCATACTAAAAATAAACAATGGTATGTGTTTTCCTTACCAACCCTGGTTAATACCTTTAAAGTGTATCTTCTTGGCAATCATTCAAATGCCCAGATCCTGTACCTGCATGTTTCTCTTTCCGCTGTGGTCTCCTATCTAATATCCCCATCTGTTAAAAGGTCACCTCGTCCCGTCTTAAGGGCTTTCTAAGGTAGGCAGCTTGTCATTTCCTGTGTTAATCTTTTGACAAGCGTTTTTTTTAAGGAATATGTCCTAAGATGTAATCGGGTTATCAGAGGTATTCACACCCTTTTTTCTCTCTCTCTTTTTTTTTCTTTATTTTTTTCTCAAAATATCTCAAAACTTTCGTTAGCCTTTTTAATTTTTTTTATTTAATCATTGTTTTAATTCTGCCTCGCCTAAATGGTTGATAGGCAAAGTTTATTAAGTTGTTACTATTATTATTTATAATTATTGTTATTGGTATTATTATTATTTTTTTTAGTTACTATTTATTTATTGATTGATTTGTTCATTTATGCATTTTTTTTATTTATTCATTTATTTATTTGTGTTATTTTTTAATATTAGTATATATTTTTTATATCAACAATATAGTCTGAATTTCAAGGTGTCAAAATATAAATAAAATGTGTTCTGTGATCAAATGTTTCAAGAGCAATATCTCTCAAATGTTGATCGTGGCAGTTGGTTCTTCTGTTAGTGTCGATTATTTAAATACGTGTAATTTTGGTGCAAAGCCGAATAGGCTGTAGCCGGAGCTGACGCCCAGATGAATGGTTTTACTTTAAAGAAAGGGTCCAGTTTTGTGACTCGCTAATTTTTCAATATTATAGTCATTATGAAAATATAAGAAAATTACAAGTCTCCAACCTCACATTAAATGGTGTAGGTCAATTTGTTTATACCCTACAAGTGTGTGTGTGTTTTTTGTTTTCTTCAAAATCAGAATTTGGTCGACGACGTCACATTTAAAATATATGGTCTGTACGATTGTCTACGATTTCTCAGTACATTATTGATTGTTGATGGTGATTAGTCCAAATAGCAATGAGTTTTAACGTGAGTTTAGAGACCTGTAACTTTTCTCCCATTTTCATTTGAACTTTATGTAATGGGAACTTTGGAAATCACAAAACTTAATTAGACCCAGTTTAAGTGAAAATTGACAGGCTGATGCAGGTATTGTTTTTGTGAGTCTGGTTGTCTTATTACACGAGATCAATGAAGTATTTTCCATTAGTCTAAATATTTATTCCAATTAGTGACATTTCAAGTCTTGCATTTACTTCCGACATGGCAGATGACACCCGCTCGGTGCTTTTAAAACAATTGTGTATGTGTGTATGTGTGTGTGTGTTTTTTTTTTTGTTTTTTTTGTTTTTTGTTTTTGTTTGTTTGTTTTTTTTTGGGGGGGGGGTAATTTGTAACTATTGGGCACGGTGGATAAGCAATCTTAAGTTGTTTACGCGCGAGCTACAGCACGATTCAAAAGTCCCCGCGGGAGATGTCAAGTCGTGTCCTAATAGAGTACCATGCGTGTATTACAAAACATACCTGCGTGACGACAACCCTCTGCTGTAGCTTACAACACGTAATCACTTATAACTTAGTAACCAATTATTTCTTATATCATTTTTATTTTATTGTTTCTGTATAGTCTGTACAAACAAACAGGAAGACAAAACCTGTTGTCACAGACACTTCGTTCTGCCTGTTGTACCGTGTGAACACTTGACCCAATTGTATACATGAATATAAATCACTGGTCATATACTGTAAAAGAAAATAGCCAGCCTCCCGATATAAAATGATTGTTATCTACAAACACTCAGAAGAAAAAGAGTAACTTCCAGACGATGTAAAAAAAAAAAAAAAAAAAAAAAAAAAAAAAAAAAAGGGATGTGTTTGATTGGTGCAAACAGTGCGGTCTCCTTATGACTGCTGGCTACAGATGCCGATTTAGATGAGTGTCGTCTCGTTTAATGATAAAGGCCAGCTTAAAGGCACTGGACACTATTGGTAATTACTCAAAATAATTGTTAGCATAGAAACTTACTTGGTAACGAGCAAAGAGCTGTTGATAGTATAAATTATTGTGAGAAACGGCTCCCTCTGAAGTAACGGAGTTTTTGAGAAAGAAGTAATTTCTCAGTAAAATATTTGAATTTATTTTGAGACCTCACGCGTGAGGTCTCGAAATCGAGCATCTGAAAGCACACAACTTCGTGTGGCAAAGGTTTTTTTTGTCTTCCATTATTATCTCGCACCTTCGATGACCAATTGAGCTCAAATTTTCACAGGTTTGTTATTTTTTGCATATGTTAAGATACACCAAGTGAGGAGACTGGTCTTTGACAATTACCAAAGGTGTCCAGTGTCTTTAACGACCATCAGCCATTCGAATGCCGGTACCGAAAGTGCACACTTTCGAAATTACTGAGACGGAGCCAAGCCTGAGCCTAGACGCAAGCCGCGGTTTCGAAAAGGGCCAAAGGGGTTTCGAGTCAATTGACTTCGGCTAATGCTATGACCGTTATCTGTAAAGACAGTGTTGAAGAATATGCCTTGTTCGGGTTCCAGCTGTAACCACAGACGAAGCTCTACAATCCGACACGGCCTAACAGTGGTTTCAATCGGACGGAAATCAAAATGGCTGCTGAACACGATCTCTCAGGCATTGCCACTAAAACTTCGCCGTTCCATCAAGTGTTTTCACCGAGGTGTGCTCTACATTGATTTAGCATCGATACATTCCGCGGTTGAAAACGTGTCTATGCGAATAACTGCGATGCTGGACATGTGCGAGAGTAACAATTACTGTGAATTCAAAGCCAGGATGGAGAGTGCCCCCGGGGTGGGGATTGGGGGTACGGGCAACGACACGGGCTGGTTGGGAAGAAGGAAGTTATTAGATCATGAATGAAGTAGGAGTCAAAAGGCAGGAAGAAGAGAGAGAGAGAGAGAGAGAGAGAGAGAGAGAGAGGAGAGAGAGAAGAGAGAGAGAGAGAGAAGAGAGAGAGAGAGAGAGAGAGAGAGAGAGAGAGAGAGAGAGAGAGAGAGAGAGAGAGAGAGAGAGAGAGAGAGAGAGAGAGAGAGAGAGAGAGAGAGAGAGAGAGAGAGAGAGAGAGAGAGAGAGAAGAGAAGAGAGAGAGGAGAGAGAGAGAGAGAGAGGGAGAGAGAGAAGAGAGAGAGAGAGTAGAGAGGAGAGAGGAGAGAGAGTGTTCAAAAGGTGTCCGAATAATTATTCAGTGTTCACTTTTGGTTTGTGCATGTTTTTTGTTTTAATTGTATGCTTTTACGGTTTGTGGCATTATTGTACTAATAGACAGCTTTTAAGGTACGACTGTAAATTAATTCTAGCAACAACCAAAAAATAAATAATAATATGTTTTAGCCTTAACCCTATGGGCATTTATGTATGTACACTATTCTATACATTAATGAATATTCATGATTGTTTATCTTCCACGTGGTCCCACGTCACCTCAAGCTAGATAGTCCCGCATTGGCAATGCGGGACCATCTAGCTGGAGGTGATCGGAAAGTTTGTTCACCTGGGAAGGTTTGCTATAATCTATACGCGTTAACATCACATGCATGGAGATTGTGCCTTAGTTGATGAGCGCCATTTGGTTAAAAGACTACAGTGTGACCACCATCATGTAGGTTCACCCTTAGCCTTTTGTCAAGGCCATCGTGGCTTGGACAGCTTTGTAAACAGTGGAGCGACTGGAACGAGAGACCACGCGCGCAAACCGAGTGGCGAAGCCACGAGGGCCTTTTCCAACTTGTTTTCGGTTTTTGTAATGAATTATTCATGAAGTATGAAACGTGCGTGATGCGTTGGTTTGGATTTTTGCTACCGCTTCGGGTAGCAAAAATCGAGATTATAAAGAAACACATAAGAAACCGCAAACAAGTTGGAAAAGGCCCCACTCGCGTGCGTGGTCTCCCATTTCAGTCGCTTGGCATCGCAGCTCCAAGACACGAAGGCCTTGACGAAAGGCTAGTTCACCCTTGGATTTGCTGTGCGCTATGTGAAATAGTATTGGAGCAGGGGAAATCTAATTACCGTAATTATGTTGGCGGTTTTTCCACTCTTGCCTTAGTGTCGAATTGAAAACGTAAGTGTCCAACAATAAACGTACACACCCTGTTTACTCACATGTTTATTGAATTTATTTCTATAATTTTTTTTTTTTGTACAGTAAAAGTACACAATTAAAAGAAAAACAAGACAATACAACCGTTTCGTCGCAATCGAGATAATAGCGAAATGGCCACGACAAAACTCATTTTCACATATACACATGTAGTTCCACTAAAACATGGAAATCGAATTTGACGATATTTCACACGTTGATTGAATAGCGCCTAGTGTTCGTAACAAAAAGTAAAATAAAACACATTGATGATGAAAACAACTCTTCTGATAAAGCACAAATAATTAAATCGTGCAGCAAGAACGCTGACCAGAATTTCGTTAAAGAAACAGACTTTATTTAGTAGAGCGACATTGTGGGCCTCCCCGTGTTTTTTGTTTTTGTTTTCCTTATTTTTTCTCAAATATGTCCTCTTAAAAACATTATGGGGTTAACGCCGCAATGTCAATAAGCCCGACAAGTACATGTACAGTTCCTACCTAAAAAAAAAATCACCCACAATGTTATCCTGTAAGTACAGACGTCCAGATAGACAGACAGACAGACATGTAGATGGAAACTACAGTTTTAATTTGAAAAAAGGTGCCCCCCCCCAAAAAAAAGGTGCCCCCCCCCCTCCTTCCCCTCCCCCTCCTCTGCATCCCTAAGCATTGTTATTATTATCTTTAGTATTATTTTTTATTTTTTTTGCAAAGCCTTGCACCTCCCTAACACCCTCCCCGACAAAGAAAGACAAATGTTACTCCAGTTTAGGCGCTGGGGGTACTAAACCGCAAACACTTAAACGTTCAGCACCGAATACTAATGACCACAGTACGGTCATTCATCGACAAGAATGTGAAGTTAATAGTGTTTAATAGTGTCACTAGCTTGAAGGGCAAGCGATTGAGACGCCCGACGATCAAAGGCAGAAACAAAACCTCAAGTGGCGGGTGCTTTCAGAGAGTCATCTTTGACGTGCCGAGTTGACGGGTGAGCAGACAGTTCAAGAAGATTGGGAAGTTACAGGAAGGGACCCCAGGGTTCACGACTGGATGTCAATTACTCGTGTCAAGAAGAACCTTTTTTGTTAATCAGTTCAAACGTTCTTCAGGGTGTCCGTATTCACCGTTCTTCGTTACATTATTTTTTTCACCCTGGCGGGATTGAGCGGCATGTGTTTAGAGCTACGGTTAACTGCGGCATTTTTTTGTTCTTCTTCTTTACTGGAGGACCTTTGCAACTCTCTTAATTCGCGGGAGGTTTCCCTTTTATCTGTCGCCGATGTAATTTTATTGATTACTATTGGTATTGTGGCATGTCGGGGCATAGTGGTTACGAGCACTGGACTCAATATCTGTTGTTTCTGATCAGCATAGTGTGGGATCGATTCCAAGTCGTGACACTTGTTTCCTTGAGCAAGGTACTTTACCATCTAGTTGGTTTGTTCTTTGGATGTGACATTTTTAAGCTGTAGGTCCCGTGTACTAAGATTAGTAGTGCACAGCAAGCACCATACAGGTTTTTCTCATGAAGGTTTATTAAGTTCACTAATTGTGATGCATCCTTGGTACCATTACAGAAATGTATATAATTAATAATTGGTTCTTATTTTTGTTTGGTTGGGTGGGATGGGGCAGTTTTGTAGCTCCCTACATATGTTTTAATACCACATAAGACAAGTAAAGACACATGGCGTTTGTACTGTGTGGCTTGAGCAGCCCTTTTATTCTAATTGAATACGGAGTAAAATTACATGATCTTAAAACCATGAACAGTTTGTTACAAATGCAACCAATTAACCAAACTGCATTTTTGCAAACTGAAAGCAACTCTTAATAAATTTGCAAGAACAGTACTGATCTCCGGCAGTAGTTTAATCCGCGAGATCTTAAACATTAACAAAACTGATTTCCGGTAGTAGTCCAACCCGCGAAATCTCATATACAAATTGTATCAAATTGATTTCCGGTAGTAATCCAATCCGCGAAATCTTATACAATAATACCCCAAATTGATTTCCGGTAGTAATCCAATCCGCGAAATCATCATTTAATAAATGTAAGGGGAAGAGTTAAATAGCAACTCAACTGGCATACATGGGTTGCATATTGATCAAATCAAATCAAATACCATAGTGGTAGCAGGTCAATGGCAGAATAAGTTTCAAAGCTAAATTTGCCAACAGGTATAAAACAACAAAATAAGAGCAAATGCTTCAGAAAGTACTAATTGAATGAATACACCCGAGGACTATGAAGGTGTACACAATGAAATTCCGCCGATGTGCTTGCAAAGACCCCAAACGGGATAGTAGCCGGATACGCAAACTCAAACCCAGTGGGAAAAATGAGATCGTACGTTGGCCCCATGCTTGCTATCTCATGCCAACATGATGATTAGAGTCCTTACAAGCAATCATATTTAAAACATCCCAATGATTGACAAGGTGGAATGCAGGGGAAGGTGGTGGGAATTTAACGAAACTGTATAAGCACAAGAAAACAAGTTAATACAAGGACTGCTCAAACAAAAGTGACTGTCTTTGCCACGTGGACAGTGGATCCATGGTGGATCCAATGGGGGACGCTGCCCGCAAGCCGTGAAACAAATAAAATACCAATGGGAAGTTAATTTGTAACACATGGTCAGTTAATTGCACCAACATCCGACCACGAAGCAAAATATGCCCCACGGCAACCCACCAGCCTGTCTAGTAGTAATACATTATTTGAGGCTCAAAGACTTGACCTAAAATCTGTTATCATAGCTTTAATAAATCCATCACCTTGAGAGTCTGTATTATAAATGGGTACAATTTTTGATCAGTTTCATACTGAATGTGAATGATTAAGTACGATCCTCTAAATAAATATTTCAATCTGAAGGCCTCAAGAATTATTAAAACGTGTCTAGTTTCATTTTGGTGCAAGTGAACTAAGCCCGATTAAAACGTGCACCAAAATCCTGACAATTTTGGGTTTAATTGTTTTGTTAAGGTGTTCACTACAATGAGATGATATAAATGCAGATTGTATGGACGTTTTTGTTTTGTTTTTTGTTTTTTTGTTTTTGCAAGAAACTACAACGGTCTATAAGAATTTTACGATATGTTTGTGTCGTTTTCACCCCCCCCAATTCAAGAGTTAAAATAACAGCTGAACAACTTGCGTCAGAACAAAAGTGGATGATAAAACAGACAGTGCCGTATCCATAGATTATATAGTTGTTCTTCCTTAAGGCCGTCTACAAATCGTGCCTGCAGGAACTCCGCGCGATGTGGCTCTTTTGTAAACATGTTATGGCACACTGGTTTGTCACTCGAATTTGTTTTCCCAACACACACAAAATAGACACAGAAACTCGTAAACCCCGTACTGAACAAATCATACACCCCTTGTCAACAGCTCCATGTAGCAACCAACCTTGTCCGCTGTGACACGAACTTGCCACGTTTGGACAAACGGGCGTGGACGATTATTTTGGAAACGAGTCTGCGAAGCATCCTATAATTATGCATATAGGACTCTTAAAATAACAAAGTTGGAGCGTCGTAGTAGTATACACGTACATACATGGCCCAAAAATATGGCACGTGACGCGTGCTTCATCAATCAAATGTCAATGATCTGTGTATGCAAAACCAAACATGCAGTATTAACGCTTGTACTTTTTTGGTTCTCTCGGAAGCCCTTGATGGTTGTGATAATCCCCTCTTTAGCACACGCAGTCTGTCTTGCCATAGAAACATTCTCCATGCAGAAAATATATTCTAAGTGGACTAGTAGACAGTAAAAAATAACTATTCTAGGCATACATACCCCCCCCCCACACACACACACACACACTTGCAGTAGATAACGGGGCTTTGTTAAGATGTGTTATCACGTTTTTGTAAACCCTTTTGGGGCATGCAGCCATCCTTTTCTGTGACATTGATCAGTTTCGTGCCTGGTGCCCCTCGGTCATAATCCTTTCATCTCTACACAGTTTTTTTCACAATGAGTGCCTTGCCCCTTTGGTGGGATTTTGTCCGAATATCTCATGCCATTGAAGCAATAGTTCCTTTTAGTAGCCCCATCGTCTCGATGAGCCTGGAACAACTTCTCCTGAATAATGATCATTTAGGTTTACAAGAATTCACTCATACCTTCAACAGATAAGTATACATTTGGTTTATAGAACCGTTGTATTGTTTTAATCCTATATAAATGTAGACATTATAATACAATAAAACTTACCCGTGAAAGTTTCATTTCAAAAGGTGGTAGCGTTTTTGAGATATCGCCAAAATCTAGAGCGGTTATGTCCGCGCATGAAGAATAGTCCCTAATAGGAATCTTTGTATAATTATTGACAGTGGACAGAAATAGGAATTGCGTTAGATGGTGCAACCGTGGAATTCGGCACACAAACAGTCTATGTCATGAGAAACATATTTGGCTTCAGGACCATCGTATAATTTATATAGTCCTTTTATTATGGTTTTCGAATCATTGCATGGTGATCGGTATCAATGTATATTCGGCGTGCTGTAACACCATGTGTATTTATTGTATCTACTTTGCTGTGTAGATTTTGTTGTTTTACAAAGAACTTGTCTTGCTATCTACCCTACTACCGCGGAGTAGATTTTCGGAATTCGGAAGAATTCTCAGTTCTGAAAAGAACACTCCGGCTTTTAAACTACTACCTGGACGGAAGGTATGAAACTTTGAGACCAAAAGAACTCACTACGCGGCAGTGCTGTTAATAACGAGAAGTCCCTCCGATCCACAAAGCTAAAGTAGTAGTAGTCCAGGCCGATTTCCCAGGTAGTAGTTAATAAGCAGGACAGTTCTTTTCAGAACTGAGAAGTCTCCCGAATTCCGAAAATCTACCCCGAGGTAGTAGAACATTAACAGCAAGACAAGTTCTCTAAAGAACTAAATCTACACATCAGCAAAGTAGATATAGTCATGGTGTTACCGCAAATCGAGTAAACATATATATATATATATATATATCCCTTGCAAATAACATGTTGATTGGTTCTTAGCCACCCCGCTGTTTGTACACTTATAACTGTGATTGGCTATAATTTTCCCGATTTGTTTTCTGGATACCTTCCCAGTATTCTTTGCTTCTCCTTTTGCTATAAATGGATAAGTTTTCGTCTGTGCTTGTTTCTGCCTCTGACGAAGGTCCGGTCTGGATCGAAAGTTGAAATTCTGCACATGACTTTTCAGACAGGTCTTCTCGTTGGTTCTGTCAATCAAATCGAAGCTTCGGGCGTTGTTGGTTTATTCGGTTTTGTCAGTTGTGTTATCTGATTAATATATGCCAGTGCACTGTGGTATGGTGCATTACTGCAAGGTTAAATTCTACCCCGTCAGTTTCATCTGTGGTTTATTACTTGATACTTGATACCTCCGCCCAGGTAGTAGTTAATAAGCAGGGCAGTTCTTTACAGAACTCAGAAGTCTCCCGAATTCCGAAAATCTACTCCGGTAATCCGTAGGTCGTTGGTTCAAATCCCGCTCTAGTCAATTTTTCTTTGTTCAATTCCCAAACCATTTGAAATTTACCCAGTCCGTTTCCCCTGTGGTTCATTACTTGACATTGGAAATTGAAAAAAAGTCGCATTCCCCAAGGTGATCCCGTGGCTGCCGCTTTCCAGGTTGTATCGTGAACTTGGGTGTGATCCCTGGCTACACGGCAGTTAACGGTTGCATGGCTTCTAACTGGCACCCCCGAACAAAGATATTGACAAAATAGGGAGACCAACAACATATATAGGGCTAGACAGCTCAGTTGGTAGAGCGCCGGTACGTTAATCCATAGGTCGTTGTCTCAAATCCCACTCTTGTATTTTTGTCTTTGTTCAAACCAAAACTACAAATTTATTTATTTATGTAATCAAATAATTCAAATAAAGTGTTATAAAATAAAACATTTCTCCAGGGCAAGGAATTCAGAAATGTTTGGGACTGAACTGTTCGTCTACTAACACACAGAGCAATATAGTGAAAAGAAAATAAGAATACAATCTGAAAAGTTACAACTAAAAGTGTATATATGAATTTAATATAAATAAACAACAGAATAACAATGTTAGTAATAATTCGTAACGCTTTATCGCACCTGGTGATCGCCTGAAAGTGCTCAGTATTTTTTTTCCTGCAAGGTATGCGGAGCTACGTTTTGAAGTATGGGACCTGTTCCTTTACCTAGCACGATGTTATGGTTTACAAGGTGATGTGGCCAATATGGAGCCAATCGCACGAGGCATACCGGGGCGAACCCCATCTCCACTGGGTCCATTTACCCACACTCTGTTGAAGGAACATTACAGAATTGGTAAGAAAAACAACTTGTAAAACATACTTTTGATCACAGATTTACACAAAACTTACACGGTCTAATGATGATGATAGCAGAAAACATCCTTTGAAATATTTCTGTCTAAATTGTCATATTTGATGAGAAACGAATAAACTAATTTTCCGATTGGAGTTTATCGCTCAGTGAGCGTTTTATTCATTTGTTGAATCTATATGATTTCATGCAAATGTGTAATCGGTTTTTCACTATTTTCTCGTGACCCAGATGGCCGATCGATCTCAAACTTCTACAGGTTTGTTAGTTTATGTATATGGTGGATTACATAAAGTGCTTACACTGCCAGCAACTGTTTTGTTAGCCAAAAAACAATTCTGTAATGTTCCTTTAATAATAAAATATGACTCCAGAGCTTGAGTCCGGTACTGTTATCCCGCTCGGCCACACTCCATAACAAATCTAGTCTACTAAACTACACTCATCACTGAGTGTGGGGATTCCATTGATCAACTTCGCCTTAACAGCTTTGGCGGTAAAGATAAACATGATTTTTCGAGTCAGTTGAAGTAGATACAATTCCTTGGTGGGTGGCAGCCGGAGAGAGTGAAATCATGTTCTCAACTCTTGGATTCAGTCTCAGAGGTAGAGACGGCAAACTAAACCCATTTGGGGGGGGGGGGTGTTCACAAACCTCGCCAGAAGTATACCCGGAGCAACAGAGCGTTCATGTATGAGTGATATATTCTATTTTGATAATCTTTTTGCGGTTGCAGGGAAGTTTTTGTTTAGGAGTCGCCACAGGTTCAAGAGACTTTTACAGAAAGAGTCACGGCGTCTGAATTATTGTATACAGTTAAATGTAAGCCTCTGATCGGGATCTCCGCTAAAACCCGTAGAGGGATCAACATTTCATAATCAGTTATTTATAAAGTAATGCTTTTTCAGTTTAATTCGCTCCAGGAAAGACAAACAAAAACGTTATTGGCGGAACGTTTGGAAGAATAATTGCGTCTGTTAGTGCTTAAATCCATCACACAGTGACACTAATGGCACTCGAACATTATTACCCGGTCACTTTAAGCCGTTTAGTCAATTCATTAAACCCAACTCGCAGTTCCCTGTGGAGTATACAGCCAGCCTGTGCTGCCAAGATGTGTACTATTATCCAGCTTAATCAATTACATGAACCATATCTGCTCTTAATGGGCGCATTCTAAAAAAGAAACGAGTCGGAATTGGGCCAGAATCCGAATTCAAATCCCACTGTTTGACCACGTTCCGGGTCAGCCTGACCTGTGAGTTTGTAGAGTGTGAAGAGAAGCATTCATGTATGTATTGTGTCGCTCGCGGACACAAGTGTCATGACCGGGATTCGAACCCATACCCTAATGACTTACTAGACTACTCGGTGACAACACGACTCCAAACATTGTGTACACTGTAAAAAAAAAAAGGTAAAAATTACCCAACTTTTTACCCAACGTTGGTTCAAATATCAGCCCCACCAGTTTTGGGGCAATTATTGCCCAACAGCCGTTGGGTAAACCATTTACTAAATTATTGGGCAAACCCAACTACACATAGTTGGTTAATTCTTATTACACAACTGTTGGATATGCTTTTTGTACCATTTATTGGTTAAAAGCATTTGTTCATATACTGGGCACTTTTCAACCAACTGTAGGTGAATATTTTATTGAATTATTGGGCTTTTTTTCTAGTATACATCCATTCATTGGTCATTTTTTTCACCAAATGTTGGTAAATGTCGTATCCAATTATTGGGATTGTTAAAATTTCTGTCCACATATTGGTCACTTTTCCCACCATGTATTGGTAATTATGCTGTATCCAATTATTGGGTTCGTTTAAATTTCTGTACAAATATATGGGTAGCTTTCCCACCAAATGTTGGTAAATATTTTAACCATTGTTGTTGAAATATTTTAAATTAATTACACACATATTGGGAAAGAAAATAAACAGTTAATGCAATTCCTTGTTTTTATTTTTTTTATTGAACTTTCTTAACTGCACTGAAAGTACGCTTTAACAATTTAAGCAACCTCAAAGGTAGGACCTTCTTTTGATAAACAGACTTAGTAGTCAGTAAAATATATGTGAGGCTTTGCAAGGATCAACAGTTATCTGCGTGAAAAAATAATTTGTAAATAGCTCTAAAAAAGAACATTTTTTTTTTATAAAAACCATTAGAACATAAAGTAACTTGCTTGTTCAGCTTGTTTTTACTTCCTTTTTGTTTGTTTCTCAAAAATGGCACAAAAACTTGTATTAAGTAACATGGCAATCAAAATATAAACAAATCTCAAACAACTGGTGCTTGCTTGCCATGCCTTTCTTTTTGTTTCTGAACAGAAAAGTAAACTTGACTAAAAGTAACCTAAAAATTGCAAAAGACTTTCCTTTACAAACATATTTAATTTTATCACAATTAAACCTTTGGGAAACTTGCTTGTAATGCCCTTTTTAAAGACAACTGTAGCACTCAAAAAACGTGTCTAAAAAATAACTCGCCAATAGGCTTCTTTCGTGAACCTTTGGGAAAATGCAAATAAACTGAATGTTAAGTGTCGAGTTGTGTCAATTTGTGTTACTTTGACGATAATCTACATAAATTAATCAAAGTATAGAACTTATCTTTAAACAAGTTTGCTAACAAGCACTACAATGTTTAAATTAAAGGTAAGTTTTCCGAGGTTACCAAAGGACATTATCCAAATTTGTATGTAAACCTTTTTAATACAACGAGTAGTAAACATAATCTTTAGGGTTTGTTCTTCATAAAAAACGATAATCATATTATTAACTCGGTGTACAACATAGTTAGACTTTGTTAAGTTGAAAACAATGTTTTACACTTACTTTGTAATTAAAATCTTGAGGGTAAGGGTGTCCACCATAAAGGTTTGAAGATTAAGTAACCTGGCACAGAACAACCATGTTTTCCCCCTTAGTCTTACTATCTAATTTCTTAACAGTCATACGATTCTAAACAAGGAATGAATGAAAAGGTAAACAACAAAATGTCAAACAGCCAATGGTCAATCTGGAAAGCTTTCATGGAAGATTTCGGAAAGCCAAAAAGGCTCTCAGAGTCTCAGGGCTCTTAGAGTTGGAGTCTTAGAGTCTTTGTTAGTTGGAATTCCAGGCTGGTTGAAAATAAACCTCTCAAAGAATTTCCACATACTTGCGCAAAGTTGCTGGTATTTACAGTCGAGTACGAAGTGAGCCTTATAGCAGACATATATGGCCTTCAGTATAGGGATGGTTGGGGAGTTGCGTTCTTCTCAATAATCACAAATACACTGGAAGGTTTTAGCACTGATTCACTGTACTGGACGGGCAGGAATGGCTAAGTACGTTGGCATGTGCACAATATCCTGCGAAAAGTCAAAATAACAAGAAAATATAAAATTTTAGCAAATATAGACAAATTTACTGGAGCAGGACTTGAATCTTCGACCTATGGGTTGATATGCTGGTTCGGACCGCTAAATCGAACCCTTGCATAAATTGTTCCCCCAAACAAAGAATTGTGGAGAGGGTCAAGCTACTATGGGACAGATTTCCCCTATGACACTGGCACTCTACAAACTGACCTATGCTGGCGGTCTCCCTATTTATTGTCAACAACCTTTCTTTTGGGATGGCAGTAATAATTCATAAAACCAAACACTGCCCTACAGCCAGGGATCAAAATCACATCCAAGTTATGATAAACCTGGGAAGAGGCAGTGCCTGGATACACCATAAGGTGGTACTCCAACTGGCTAAAGGGCAGTTTTGTTTTTCAACATTTTATTTGTTATTTACTTTTTGGGGGGGGGGGGAGGGGCCCACAGCCCCATAGTCTCTTCCCCCTAGATCCGACAAAGGAATGCGAAATACTTGTTTTAATATCATTTTGCAAGACAATACTCACCAGTTGTACATCAATAAAGGCTTTCATCGTTTCCTTTGGCCCAAATCTGCCACCAGTTTTCTTTTTGTCGCAGCCATCACTACACATTAAAAAATGTAAAAACATGAACAGTTATTCAAATTACAGTTTAACTTAAAGTTGCATAAAATTAGATGCCATGCAATGTTTTTTTGCCCAACGAGTAATACTTTTGCAGGAACCCTACTCAAAAGTTGGGCATGATTAAATTTGGCATGTTTAAAATAAAATTCAACTTAAATTTGCATAAATGACATGTCATGCAAAGTTTTTTGCCCAACTAGTTTTACTATTGAAGGAACCCTACTCAAAAGTTGGGCATGATGGGTGTTAACATTGCCCAACTTTTATTGGAAAAAAAATCCCACTCAAGCATTGGGTATTACACATATTACAATAGCCCAACTAATGAAATAAACTAGACATTTTGCCTAAAAGTTGAACGTTAGTAGCTCTAATTCGTTGCTCACAACTTGGATAGCCAGGCTTAACTTATGGCAAGTTGTCTGCTGAAAATTGTAACAATTTTTCTAAAGCAAAAAACCAAAAACAAAAGGAACAAAACTGACAAAAAAACACACACACGCATTAAAAACGAACCAAATATCCAACAAACAAGCAAAAAAACGCCACACCATATTTTTAACAACAAAACGAAGGGTTTGTTTTGACTTTTATCTTTAACGTTATCCCTATGGGCTAGGCCTACTCGAGTTACTGTCAGTGACTTGTGTCACACACACTATGTAGTGTGCACCAAGTTTAACGTTTTTATTTATAAATAATATCGTATGTGAGCCATGATCTTGTCATCTACATTGTATTCATTGTGAGAAGTATTCCAAATATTACCTGTCAATGTTCTGTACAGCTCGTCGAGCCCCCATTCATGAAGAATCTCTTCAAGCACGTTAAACTCCGCCATGATTGCTCACAAGTTCTCCAGCAGCATGCGCGAACATCGGCATTCTCGATGCATTTTGTGTCAGAATGTTGGTTATTTAGCGCCCTCAATCATGTCAAAGTACCCAACTGGTGGGCTTATGGCTGATTTTATACCCAACATCTAGAATGACGCTTAAAGCAAGCACTATGTACCCATTTGTTGGTTAAAGATTACCAAACTTTAATGACCCAATTTCGTACCAACATTGGTCAAGCCTTATATTTACCCAACAGCAATTTTTACCCATAAATGTGTAAAAAAATGACCAAAATATGTGTGAATAGTTTTACCCCGCACTCGATTACCCATTTTTTTTACAGTGTATGGTTGTAGTTAAGATGATAATCGTTTTATCTGATCGATATCATCTTCTGTATGCAGTTTTGTTATTAAGGAAACAAAGGATTATTATAATCATCCTATGAAAGAATCACATCATGTCATATCTATAATGCTCAGTTCTCGTTTTATTGCTTCAGCGTGGCGTCTCAGAATGCTAATTTGTTTTCCCTCCACATCATGCAGAGCTATATTTGGAATTGTCAGACACATTCTAGATTATATTATGTAGCACCATGCGACGATTTACTGATTGCAGACAACCTAGCCAGAAGCCCCCAACCCGTCTGCTGGGTCCCTCTAACGTGTTTCACACAATACACGGTGCATCGATTTTATGTCAATCTCAAGAACGAAGCAGTAGTCCATGCATACACACCATCTTAAGGGTGCACCCCACGAAATAAATCACATAGCTAACAGTTCAAAATGCAAAGTTAAAAAAATAAATAAATAAATACTTAGAAATATAACAGCTTTTTACAGTAAAGGGAACATTTTCCGTTGACTCTTGAACATTTATCCTTTGCTAAATTTGATAAGGGAGTTCCAAGGCCTGTCAAGTTCTTCTCCTTCAAGAATAGAAACACCCCGCATCTGTGTAAATTTCCAAACCTTCGAGTACATCATGAGCGTTTTATCAGACCTCTCAGCTAATAGGACAACAAAATTGCAAGGCCTAGGTCATCCTAAAAACATACAATTGAAAGCGCAAAACCCCGGGTCACAATTGGGCACATTTCACACACTGTACCCCTTTTATTTCGCTCTCAAATATGTATAATAGAAAATACTGTGAATAATTTGCACCCTTAAAGATATACAACAATGCATTTTGGGGTAACGAAGTGTTTCAAAAACAGCACGCCGTGATGGTTGTCCAGAATCCTTTGCGCGACGATCATGCGCAGTGGGGCAACAGACTTCGTATAATAAGGTTACGTGTGTTAACCGAACCAGTCAAGGGTCTTGAGTCCAGTGCGATAAATCACTCAGCCAAGAAACGCCACCATGATTATGAAACATAAATAAATAAATCATTACCATATGCTTTCGAAGAACAGTTTCAAATTTCAACGGAAGTGTTTTAGTATTATAAGCAATTCTAAACTGGATATCTACCAGGTGGTCCGTTCCAGTTGCACTACGAAGTGCCAAAAGCCTCAGTGATTGAAATAATATACTCTCTTCTGCCCTCAATATTATGTTGTCAAAATTGACGTTCACCAGTAACCTGAGATTCACTTAGATTTATTTCCTGTGTTTTTTAACCGTCTGTCCCTGCGCTGCGCAGGAATATCCCGAAGGGATCCAACTGATGATATTTGATGGTATATTGACGAATACGCACAGGCTATCTGTCACCCTAGCCTCTTCGTGTTAATCGGCTCGTGGATTAAAATAAAAACGAACTGTTCGTTATCAAGTTGTGCAAACTAAACACCTCGTGTTTCGGGTTCGAGTTCTTGTACGACTTAGTGTACGAGTAGTTGTACGAGTTGTTGTTCGAGCTCTTGTACGAGTTCTTGTACGAGTTCTTGTCCGAGTTTTTGTACGAGCTCTTGTACGAGCTTTTGTACGAGCTCTTGTACGAGCTTTTGTACGAGTTCTTGTACGAGTTATTGTACGAGCTCTTGTACGAACTCTTGTTCGAGCTCTTGTACGAGCTCTTGTTCAAGCTCTTGTACGAGCTATTGTACGAGCTCTTGTACGAGCTCTTGTTCAAGCTCTTGTACGAGCTATTGTACGAGCTCTTGTACGAGTGATTGTATGAGTTCTTGTACGAGTTCTTGTCCGAGTTTTTGTACGAGCTCTTGTACGAGTTATTATACGAATTCTTGTACGAGCTCTTGTACGAGTAAGTACACGGGTACCCCTACGAGTACTTACGAATGAGTCACACACCGGTAATAACAATCTTGGGGTATTACCATTATAGTGCACAAAGAGAAACACCTTTCAAACATTTAACAAGCTGAAAAAGGGTGATTGTGTGCACTCTGTGTCAGTTCATTGCGTCGTCGATGGTATACTGAATAATTCAAAAGCTTGTTATCGGTAAACGGCGTAAACGATTCAATGATTTATTTATTCTTATCTTGTACTGTTATTGTTCATATACCCGGGATTAATATTTAACAACTGCTCTTTATTCAATTATACCTATACAACGATGACACGATTGCAGCAAATATTAATTTCACAGGATTCAATAATATATTTTACGGAAATTGTTTGACTTGTTTTTATTACGATAATTAAGGCATTGCAACTCTGCACCGAAACTGACAAATTACATGGACAAGAACTGACACATAACGTATCAATGAAACACACGGCGCGCACCAACCTCAAAAGTAAAACAAAAAGGTTTTCACGAACTAAGCGTGTTAGCCCACGCGTTGACCTACATGTTCACAAAAAAGGTCTGTTTTCGTTAATGTTCGACGACACGAACTCATTCAAACCTGTCTTACTTTAAAGACACTGGACACCTTTGGTAATTGTCAAAGACCAGTCTTCTCACTCGGTGTATCTCAACATTTGCACAAAATAACAAGCCTGTGGAAATGTGAACTCAATTGGTCGTTGAAGTTGCGAGATGATAATGGACGAAAAAACACCCTTGTCACACGAAGTTGTGTGCTTTCAGATGCTTGATTGCTTGATTTCGAGACCTCGCTCGAAATCAATTCAAATATTTTACTGAGAAATTACTTCTTTCTCAAAAACTACGTTACTTCAGAGAGAGCCGTTTCTCACAATGTTTTTGTGCTATCAACAGCTCTCCATTGCTCGTTACCAAGTAAGTTTTTATGCTAACAATTATTTTGAGTAATTACCAATATTGTCCAGTGCCTTTAATGCTTATTAATTTAGGACATAAAAACAGTAAAACGGACCATTTTTATGGAGTTCAAAATATCAAGTCACCACTGTATCAAAACTAGTTAAAACAAAACTGACATTTTCTAGACAAGCTCGCTTGCTACCCTTTACTCGTTTCTAAGTGTGTGTCAGTTCGTGGCGTTGGTGACGATATGTTACTCTACGACTGTTTGCTGTGGTTATTGCAATCGAACGCATTTCACTGCGAAATGCAGACTGCCGTTCACTTATGTTTTTGTCTTCCACGGCTTGGTTTAAGGTATAATACGTGATTGCTAGAGCTGACAAAATAGTAGTATATTGTATTCATGTTTTTTTTTACCAACCAATATACCTGACATAACAAACCTTTAGCAAAATTGGGCGTAATCCGTTGTATGAGTCAGGAGAAAACAGTGAAAAACCACAGTTTTTAGTACTGTAAACAATTAACCTTAAAGTTTGGTTGTAACAACCGAAATCACGTTAGTTAATTGTCAAATACAGGTTTCTTTAATATTACTTCTTTTCAGTAGGAAACATTTCACAGGAAAATAAATGGTTCTAGTATGAGCTTCATAATCAGTAAGCTTTCAAACTAAACTTTAACAATGATACTTTCACCCTTACAAATAATGTGTATTATCTTTAAGTCAGCTTGAGTTAGTTAAGCTCGTACTGTACAGCATACGTCGTTGCTTTGTTATTCTTCACAATGTGGCAAAGTAGTAAAAACGCTTTAAAAAATGGTTATATTGGCGTAGAGTAGGTACAATTTGAATGTATACATATATTGTTTTCCCTCTCCTTCTTCTTCTTCTTTCACGCATTTCTAAACCTTCATTTTAACGATTTATTCATCTTGTTAAACACGGAATACTATAGTCGAGTAATTTTAATCTCGTATGTAGCAGTCCACGCCGTGCAACAATAATAGGACGAGGCTACAGCCTCGCTGTATACCAGACTGCCAATAGAGCAGCCTGTGTAATCACCATTGTGTATTGCAGCGCAGTGTAATGGCAGTCTGGTTGAACGAGACATGTATTCAAGTATCGGCCAGTGACGATCTACTGCATGTTTTCATGCAAAACACTGTGTACTCCTAAGTTCCTTGCACGCTCTCGCCGTACGTCCAGAAACGGTTTCAAACAATAACTGATTTCTATAGACTTATGACATTTATGCCCTTAGTGTTTCGTTTATGGCTGGCCGTATTTTGGGGGTCGGTTGGGTTACGCCAGCATAACATGTTTTTGGGTGTGCGCACCTGGGTGTGCGTTGCTGGTTCTGGTGTGTGTTTTTTTTTTTTTTGCCTAATCACCGAATGACAGAGAAAAGCGGACAGACCTTAATCACACCATCCCCATACTTACCAAACGTACGTTTGCAATGGAAACTCAACATGAAAATGGAGCTATAAAAAAAACCCAAACCCTGAGTGTTCGTGTGCTTTTGCTGCCGTGGGTCAGATCATCTGTCCACGAGACCCCGGTCTCTTTTCAAATTGTCAATGCAAACCCACTACATAGTAATGAACGTATAGGCATACACAAAATCCCAGACACTGCACAAATTCGTCTTCACCGTTTTCTCAAGCACACGTCAGCCTAATTTTGAGGAAATTTACTCAGGTTGCTGCTGATTGACTGGCGTGTCTAATGCAAACTAGAAGACTGGAATTAATACCTCCGTCTCAAAACCATGTAAAAGGTTTATAGTCGTGGTCTTTTTTTTTCTTTTCTTTTTAGGATTCGGAAGTTCAAGCAATTCGGGGGATGTAAGTACGCCAGTTGTTGGCAATCAATCATTGAACCAACGATTCAATTCAAAGGGACACAGAGAATATGTGAGGCGGAACAAAAACAAACAGAATCTGATTTATTCCTTACTCAAATACGGCTGGGTTGGGGAATCTCTGTAAATGGGCCGTACCCTTCGTCGAGAAAATTGCATCTCTAGAACGCTAAGCAATGGGAATGACAAATGTTTAATTTAGTGCACAAAATGCAATTTGTGAGTGTTACACACGGCTGAACAATCTCAAGATGAGTAGTTTATGATCATCTCCGATATGTACATGTAGCTTATGTACGTCACAAAAGTGGCTAACTAATAATATGAACATGAAGCATGTAAATGTTCTCAAACTGTAAAAAAAAAAAAAAAAAATAAAAAAAAAAAAAAGATTCAATATTGATGTCTTTCAAAAAATCAAGAATATTGCTCTGTGAATGTTGAACTGTTTTTAAGTTTTTGTCATGTTTCTAATAATAGCTTTAGTTCTTATGTTATTGTTTAATTTAACTCAATAGCGTTATTTATCCCCATACTGTTGTTTGGGTATTGAGCAATTGTTTTGTTTTACTTTAAATGTGATCATGTTTTCAAATGTAGTCGGTTATTGTTTTTTTCGATCGCTTTTTTTTTTGCAAATTAATATATATAATATTTTTTTTTATTTTTTTATATAAACGGAGTCTGAAAAGTGTACTTGAAAAATGTATACAAATCTTGATGTTATCTGGGATAATACATCGCAGGTTATGAAAAGTAAAATTTATTTTCATTCTCTAGTTTCAATAAACATACCTTTAAACCAACATCTAAAATAAAAATAATAAAACTGCCTTCTCCTAAATAAGTGAAGCAACGACAAACTTGTTATGTTTTTGAGCTCATGCGTGTTGCCCCTGAGGCAATCGAAATAAGAAATGTTGAATTTGAGTTTCTTCCGAAACTATTTTTCTCTGCTGTGGCAGTAAAACTTCCAGTCAGATTGACCCGGATTCCGCGTCCCAGGAAACTGATCCGTTTCTCGATCAGCCTGACCCGTAAAGTGGTGAACCAATGGGATTTCAACTCGGATTCCGGGGTCAATGTGGCCCATTAATGTGTCAATTTGACACGGGTTCCGGGTCACACTGAACTAGGAATGGGTCAGGCCCAAGAGTCCCGGATCCGGATTAATTCGGATTCGTAGGTTTTATAATGCACTTGGCTTGAAAAGGAGCGTAGTAATACAAATTGTTAGTATTGAAATATCGTTAATACTGTTAAGTATTGTAATATCTCTCATCGTGGATCAATGAATCCGAAACACGAACACAAAACGGTGCTCCACATTCCCATATTAAATTAAGATTGATCAGACCGGCGCAATATTATCAAAGGTGGTCAAGTGTGTGGACTATTTAACACCTGACAGATTCGAACAACAACATTTGAAGTGGCTCAACGTGTGTATCTTTTGAAGTGAGCCGTCTCCCGGTGGTGACTGCACCAGCTGTGAAATCCGTCCGCACCGGGGCCCATTTCCATAGAGCTGTGTAAGCAGCAAATAATGTATAGCAGTTTATCTGCTCAGCAAAAATAAGCAGGATACCAGTCACAGATGGTACATTTAATTTGGTTTGTTTGCTGGCTACATTATTCAGGTCAACACCATTTTATGTTGTGCTTAAGAAGCGCACTGAAATTTGGCCCTGGGCTGCCGGAACTGTGTTTGCGTCTGCATGCCGTGTGGGCGCGCTCTCTAAAATAACTATGCGCGTTTTACGTGCGCTTACAAAAGCTACACTCTCGAGGTTTCGAGGCAATACAAAACAAGCACACACAAATGAGAAAATCGGTTGCACTTTACAAAAGTTGCACGCTGTGATGGGGGTCCATGGTGTTTTGTACACCTGAGACGACAAATGGCACCCTGGGCGATACCGAGGGTGCAATTTGCACCTTCGGGTGTACAACACCCATTTGACCCAATCATAGAAAATGTACAGATTCTTGCCGTGGTATAGCAAAACCTTTTTACTAATAAACGAGCACGAGCATTCAACATCGAGTGTGCACGTTTAACATTGGATTTTACGGTGTTGAGTCACCGGCAAGTTAGCATGTGTTTGGCTTTCTACATTAGCATGCTTGGTCTTGTTCCCTTTATCCAATTGCATGCTATGATTCATTGCAATGGAAACAAAAAACCAGACTATTTTTCTCCAGTCTCAATCTGGTTACATCGGTAAAGACAAACAAATGCTCAAGAAGTGTGAACAATCGTCGGTTCTAACACCAACCGATGCTCCGACCTGTTTGTGATTTTCCCTACGGGACACCGAGAGACTAGAACATGCAATGTTTTAAAACCTTACACCAAGTGCGTTGTCAAGGGGCCACCCGCCAGGGGGGGGGGGGTGTCATAGCTGAATGTTGGGGGGTGCATCACAGCTGAGTGGTTTAGTGCTCTCACATCAGAGTGTGGACTCGAGTCCCAGCGGGGTGGTGGGGGGGGGGTATCATATAGCTGAGTGGTGGTGGTGGTGGGGGGGGGTGTCATAGCTGAGTGGTGGGGGTGCATCACAGCTGAGTGGTGGGGGTGGGGGTGTATCACAGCTGAGTGGTCTAGTGGGCTCCCATCAGAGTGTGGGCTCGAATCCCAGCGGGGTGGGGGGGGGGGTATCATAGCTGAGTGGTCTAGTGGGCTCCCATCAGAGTGTGGGCTCGAATCCCAGCCCGACTGGTAAGGATGTTTGCTTTCCGTCGACGGACATTATGTTTTACAATAGCTCCTGCGCTTTGTGGATGGATGGTGCTCTTAAAAGAAAACCAGAAAACTTAAATCAGAAAAGAAGGGAGTTGCCTCCGTGATTTGAGTTCATTGTTTGTAGGTTTGATCAGGCTTTTGAATGACAATGGTTTTTGTTTTTTGGCTTGTCTTCTTTTTGTGTTATACTTGTTCACCTTGACAGCTATTATTATCATTTTTGTTTACATAGGGCTAGTACGGTTAAGAGCATGTGTCTCCTTAAAATACTTAAACATTACTGATTCCAGCAGGGTATATTGCTTATGTGATAAGTAACTATTAGGCCTGCGCTAAACGTCGCACTTTTGCCGAGCCGAACTCAAATGTTTTCAGTTCGATTCGACACGGCAAGAGCGCGACATTTGTCACCGCGTCGTGCCGCTACCGTGTAACACGGCAGGGCTTGCCGTGCTACACGGCAGTGCCGAACTTAAATAAAAGGTTTGCGCTAAACGTCGCTCTTTTTGTCGAATTTAATTCCTAATTTTACAACTTTTTGAGTTCGACACGACAAACGTGCGACGTTTAGCGCAGGCCTTAGTCCTCTCTCTATGCGTATCTCCCGCACTGTGGTTTGGGCACTGGCCTGGTGACCAGTCTTGTTTCTTTATCTTGTTCTTCACATTTGTGTGCTTGTTAAAACGTCACGTACGCTTTTTATAAATTGTATGTAGGGACGCAACATAAACCTGAATTTATTATTAATAATTGTTTAGGTTAGTTTGAAGGCATCCGTGGTTTGGTTTCATCATTTTTTTTTTTTCCCCTACAAATTAATCATACAAAAAGGTAAACGTCTGGCTTTTCCCCAATGAGTCGACTGCGTTTCAAGTAAAGGTCAAATTGTGTTAAGATGTACGGTACAGTGAAGGGATTTACTCAGCACAGTAAACAAAACAAAAAAAAAACACTTCGATAATGAAAACCCAATCTCCCATGTGTTTGTATCTGTACACACCGACCGAGGTTTTTAGCCGAAGAGGCTCGGTTGAATCGACAACGGACTGGGGACGTCCTCTGTTTAAATACTGACACAATACAAATATGTGAACGTTACTACCCAAAAATACATACATAAATAATTACAAGTTTAAATAAATAATCCACAGTTATAATCTTGTTTCAATATAGGGTATTGTTAAAACAATTTGGCCCCTTCGCAGTAAAAAAAATATGATATTAAACAAAAACATAAAACAATTAATATAAATATACATGTTGTCAAACTATCTCTAAAACCGTCTGGAAATGTAATTAGCTTTGAAAAAAAGTATGACATCAACAATGTAAAGGAGTATACACGTTTTCCCAACGTACAGCACGCTGCTGTGCTGTTGGGCATCCAAAGACAAATTAGCAGTAATTCATCGCAGCGTTTAATTGATACAATATGTTTAAAGGGGAAAACTAAGTTTTTATTTACAATATTGTTGTCTGTATTTCATTCATCATTGCCTCTAAAAAAAATAGTCCACTAAATTATTAATGTAGGGTCATCAATAACTTATTAATATAGTTCACTAGATTATTAATGTAGAGTCGTCTCTAACTGCTTATAGGAAGCAGTAATTAATGACTGTCATTAAAGTTCATTAGATTATTCATATATGGTGATCAATAACTGCTTTAAATAGTCCACTAGATAAATAACTTAGGGTCATCAATAAATGCTTAAAATTGTCCACTGGATCATTCATCAATAACTGCTTAAAATAGTCTCAGAGAAAATATTTTTCCCAGCTTCATAAGCTCAATGCCCCCCCCCCCGGAATCCGATCACTTTCCACACCGAATACACCAACGTCATTGTGAAAATAGAGAGAGCATTAACTTTCAGTCTATACCCAAGCCCCTTTAAGCGCAACTCAAATTACCGGACAGGGATCGCCTCAGAGGTTGATAGCGCCCAGGCACAATGTGATCTGGGATTCATCACCTCGCACGTCAAAACCGCGCTCCCTGATTATAAGAGCCATAGTCTAAATCGATGAGGAAAGAAGCCCGTAGGTCGAGTGTGAAATAGGAGGGTGAGGGATGGATGTAACCATCAGGCAGGTCCGGGTGATGAGAGCCTCGGAAATGCACTTACGGGGAACTCACGCGGGGAATACAATTTGGACAGATGAAATAAGTATGCTAGGAATCGCGGCGATGTATTTGCCTGGTGTTGCTTACAAGTGGCATTTCGTTGGCGGTTTGAAGGTTGGATGGGGTTTCGGGGTTCGGGGTTGGATTAACAAACGCCTCGATAGACTTTTAAAGAAACCGAAAAAAAAGACTTGCCGATTTATCACATTTTTGATTCAGTTTTAATATATCGCCGTGTGCCCGGAAGGTGGAAGTAACGAACAGTTACCAGAGTAAAGGCGTACGCAATTAAGCTGCAAAATAGTTGTGTTTCAAGGAAACTGAACGGTTTGATCGGTTTTCTGCCATTCGTAGGCCTAAGTCATTATTGGAATGTTAACTTCTGCTTGGGAAATGGGTAAAGTTGTCTTTGAGGGTTATTATAATAAGCACAAATGTAACAACAACAACAACAACAACAACAACAACAACAACAACAACAACAACAACAACAACAACAACAACAACAACAACAACAACAAACAACAACAACAACAACAAAAAACCTGAACCGGTGGCTACGGCTACGGTTACGGCTACGACTTCGGCTACGGCTACGGCTACGGCTTTGTCATTGGCCATGTTGTGGTGGCGATCCAACCGTGGTCTCACCCACCTCAAAAAGTTTAGACACGGACTGGCAAAACATGTTTCTAATCAGAGAGCGTACAGATTGAAAACCATGACAGATACAGCGGTGTTAGTCTGAGAGATAAAACAAAGAATATAGTGGTAGCATTTAAAACTGACTTATTAGATGAAAAATTATATTGTTTAACAACTTCACGAGCCTTCCTAGCAACAAGTATCATCAGATGCAATAAAGGTGACCCGCCTAGTATTGTTGTGGGGTCCCTTTCTATCAGTTTTGGAAACCCGCTGGGGCCTTCTTGTTTAGCCCTTCATAAAAAAAAACACCCTCTGCCCATTGAACTGGCGCAGAGTGCTCCAGGGCTTTGGTCTTACCACTATGTTAATTTATTTACTAGGGTAAGAAACTTTTATACTAAATAAGTTGAACCAGAAATTAGTTTTCCAACGTGATATTTGTTTCCTGTCTTCTGTTAGTTAAGTTTATTTTAAAGTGAAACATAACAGTACATGCTAGAGAATAAATAGCCTACAAAACGCATATAAGTTCCAGGTGAATGACTCCAGTAACAAAGGGTGGAGAGTGGGTGATTAAATTCCTGGTAGTGGGTCCTGAAACCACGGTACCTATTCAGGCCGTGATCGATCCGGTTCGGGTTCTTGGTAATCTTTTTGTTCGGCAGCTTCCCTTTCAAATCGGTCTCTGAATGCTCTCTAGATTGAAACTAAGTTTGTAGTGTTTTCCTATAATTGTCAGCTCCTCTATTTTGTCTTTCGTAAACAGACAAACCAAATGCAAGGAGGAAATGAGAACTTATAATTGTAGTTACTGCAGCATTCGCGAAAACAGGTGAAGATGGCATAACAAGTGTTGGTGGATTTAATACAAGTCATCAACTTCCGGCTTGCCCTTTTTGCCCCTCTCTTTCCACACTGTTGCACCATTCAGAATCAATAAGAAATGAAGCTAATGAAGTTCTCGAGCATTCCACCCTCGTTCAAAGAGTGACATGTTGCTCTCTTTAGGAAATCAAGCTAACCGTATAATAAACCCCGGGGAATCAACTAATGACGAAACTCACACTGTAGTCTGGCCTGACTTCTTTGCAAAAAAAAAAAAAAAAAAAAGGCCCAGGGTAAGAATTAACAGTGATCTGGAGTCCGGTGTAGGGATAGGCCTAAGAGTCGTTTCCGGGTCATTGTCAATCGTTTCCGGGTCATTGTCAATCGTTTCTGGGTAAGCACGACTTTTTTTCTTGGTTATGAGCTGGAGCGGTTTTGTGACGGCAAAATAGTTCTTAACCCCGCCTGATGCCATTGGACAGCTGTCAACTGTCCTACGAAGGAACTATAAATAAATACTTAACTTGCGGGTACAACCATGTGTAAATCTCTTTTGTGAGAGTGGTGGCTCTGAAAAGAGCCGGTGTGGTCTCGACGTTTCGAACAGCATACTCTGCTCGTCTTCAGGAGAGCTGTCCGTTTTTAAACACATCAATCGGTACCCCCTATTTTTTTTTTTTTTTTTTTTCTAATTGTTTTATTTTCAAAAATCAATACATGTTCCCCATCTACACCTAGTCAAAAAGCATGGCAATTGAATTGTTAATTGTTTTTTCCCCGGTAAATTTTAACATATATTAAATTGTTGCGGTACCCGCTGCCAAAATAAAGGATTCGAACTGCAGTCTGGGTGGGTAGTTAGTAAGACATCTTCTCTAGAATGACAAAGGTTGTGGGTTCGAATCCCACCCGAGTAAAATGCCTATTTTTTTTATTTGTTTATTTATTTGTTTTGTATAGGACTAATGGAAGAACTAAGTATACAGTGCTTTACACACATCGCTGAAAGGGTACAAACAAATAATATTCGTTAACCCCGGTAAACAAAATTAAATCTACTAATTTAAAATGTTACCAACGTTTGTGTTTGTTTGTGTGTGTTTAGTTTAGTTTTATTTTCCCTAACAACAATTCCGGCAATGGCCAGTACTCCCGGAATTACCATGGGTGTTTTACAGCAACTACTCAGCCTTGGGGTTAATAGACACTACTGGCTGAAATAAGCTATTTCGGTTTTCAGATGGCTTCTTCTGTAGACTTGTACAAGGGGCTCTGAGTGCCCTTGTCGTTTATTTGCATGAATTGAGCAGGATGGTGTTGCAAAGATCAGTCAGACCCTAAGGGAGATCCACATGAGCCTAAGAGATTGTGATGTTGAGTTGCAGAGGCAGGGGAAGTAAAACGAGACAAAAGTGGACTCATCTAAAACATAAGTTTTGCAATGGTCTCGGCCAGTTGAAAGTGATTGTATTCTCCACAAAAATGGGTTACACGCTATTTAAATATAAAACGTACAGTTGACAACACTGTCCGATGTTGTAAGTTTGTTTGGTGTCACGCAGGGTTCAAATATGATCTAGTCATAAACCATTTAGTTTCCTTTTTGTTTGTTGTTTTACTTGTTATTTGAAAAGAAAAACAGGTTGTATCGTAAATCTGGCTGTGATCCCTGGCTGTACGACAGTTACAGGTTGAATAGCTTCTGACTGGTACCCGGACGAAGACACTTACTAAACAGGGGGACTGCCAACATGAGGGGTAGTTAGCTCAGTTGGCAGAGCGCCGGTACGGTAATTCGGAGGTCGCATGTTCAAATCAAGTTGAAGTCAAGTTTTCTATGTTCAACCAGAAATTGAAAATATATGTGAGACATGCGCTGAAAACGGGCTTAGGAGAAACACAAACTGAAACTACAGTTTTAACTGGCCAGTGGTGCCCCCTGGAGAAAAAAGAAAAGAAAACAGAAATGGTGCGACCCCTTGCCCCCTAAAATGTTACCATAATTTAGGGGTTGGCTTTGAAAATAGCACAACGAGGTCTGCTTCCAGCGCGTCCTGTGCTAACCAATGCGACCGGCTGTTAAAGAAAACTCAAACTTATCTTGGTCATACCAATGTCTCTTCGTGAAAACGCCAAAACGCCGAGCCATCATTCTTTGGCAATGTGCCAGCACTGTGTATAGTGGAGACGTGGGCAAAACGCGGAATGGCTGTTTGTCAAGTATCACATCGGTTAATCTGGTGATTATAATCATCCCTGAGGCTAGTTACTGTTTTTTACGAGAATATGACGTTCTATGACTTGAAAGAACTTGATGACAGCCAAAGTGTGTCAAAAAATGAATGTGCAATTTGGGAAATTGCTAATTGCTACTTTTGGCTCAGCGCTTTTTGGGGAGCATTATATGAGGACTGCAGCCTTTTTAAAAATCCTAAGCATTTCCCCTGACGTTGATGGCTTGAAAGTGTGGTGCATTCTCCGTCGGGAAATCAGGAAAGATGTTAGAAGTAAAATATCATTTGCACGAAACAATATATATATATATATATATATAATATATATATATTTTTTTTTTTTTTTTTTTTTTTTTTTTTTGGGGGGGGGGGGTTATGTTAGCAAAACTAATCATCTTAGTTCAATGGAAATTGATCGTCGGGTGAGATCCTATGTTGATTATATAAAGTGTCATCACAAGAATCATTAGTTTCCGCTTCCAGCTTCGTCACTTAACCGAAATGAAAGTTGTCTGTTTTAGTTTTCAACCTGTCGAATTTGATTATGCAATAACTTTATAAATCGGCGTGGCATATGGCAGAGCGGCTAAGGTTATCGGACTCAAGCAGAGTGTTGGTTCGAGTTCCGGTGGCACTTGTATCCCTGATAATTTTATTTTTATTTGTTTTAATTTTTTTTTTACGATAATTTATTTGTCCTTGGGATGGGATATTAAGCCGTAGGTCCCGTTTACATGGTTCGGTAGTGCACGTAAAAAACCCTGAACACTTACTTTGGAAGGAGTGGTGGGTGAACCCCGGTGTTTCCGGTTCACATGGCAAGCACTTTTGTTCACAGTTTCCCAGGCTTGTGAGCTACAGTGATTAATTTCACTGATGAGGCATCCTCGGTTTTATCACCAGAATGTATAATTTTAATAATAACAACAATCTTGGACAAGATCCAAACCACATGTTAAGTGATAGCACTTTTTGTTATCTACTTACTAGAAATATAAAGTAATACTACATCATTAAATAATCCTTAAATAAGGTGTGGCGGAGATACTGGATTCAATCATGACGTGCATTGATTGTTAAATCCATACTGTTAGCAATCATCCAAAGAAACGTTTCCGTCTATAGATGACTGTCGACAGCAACGACATTTGAAACCACCGTCAAACTCATTGATATTTCGATTGCCTCGATCTAAAAGGAGAAGAGGACAAACTAAAATCCAATGACCCGATGAGACAATATGGGGCGATAGAGACAAACGGGTTTTCTGAAGAAGAGGTGATAACCACCCCCCCCCCCATCCCCCAGGCACTGCTGCGAATACCGTTGACAAGATGTTATGTGTATTTGCGTCACTGCTTGCAGGGATTATAACTAAGTTTTACGGTCAACTCACTATTCAAAACCTCGCTATACGCGCCTGCAGTGGGCGGTAATGTTCTTCCTGCTGGTGTGTAATATTTCCACATCGACAGTTAAGAAACCACGCACGGTTGGAGCATCGGCAATGATTCTTATCACAGGGCCATATTCATGAAGGTCAACCTACAACCACAAATGCAATACATATGTACGTGATTTCCAGGGAGATATTGCTCTGTGCTTGATGTCCGATTCATTATATTTCCAGGGAGATATTGCTCTGTGCTTGATTTCCGATTCATTCTAGTTCCATGGAGATATTGCTCTGTCCTTGATATCCGATTCATTCCAGTTCCAGGGAGATATTGCTCTGTGCTCGATATCCGATTCATTCCAGTTCCATAGAGATATTGCTCTGTGCTTGATATCCGATTCATTCTAGTTCTAGGGAGATATTGCTCTGTGCTTGATATTCGATTCATTCCAGTTCCAGGGAGATATTGCTCTGTGCTTGATATCCGATTAATTCTAGTTCTAGGGAGATATTGCTCTGTGCTTGATATCCGATTCATTCTTGTTCCATAGAGATATTGCTCTGTGCTTGATATCCGATTCATTCTAGTTCTAGGAGATATTGCTCTGTGTTTGATAGCCGATTCATTCTTGTTCCGTAGAGATATTGCTCTGTGCTTGATATCCGATTCATTCCAGTTCTAGGGAGATATTGCTCTGTGCTTGATATCCGATTCATTCTAGTTCTAGGGAGATATTGCTGTGTGCTTGATATCCGATTCATTCTTGTTCCATAGAGATATTGCTCTGTGCTTGATATCCGATTCATTCTAGTTCTAGGGAGATATTGCTCTGTGCTTGATATCCGATTCATTCTAGTTCTATGGAGATATTGCTCTGTGCTTGACATCCGATTCATTCTTGTTCCATAGAGATATTGCTCTGTGATTGATATCCGATTCATTCCAGTTCTAGGGAGATATTGCTGTGTGCTTGATATCCGATTTGTTCTGATTCCCGAGTCGATGTTGCGTAAAGCGATTTGGAAATTATTGTGAATTAGCTGTGTTTCTTTCTGCCAGTTTATAGGTAATCGTTTTTTTTATTTATGATAACTTTTTGTTTTAATACTTTTATTTCAACGGCTCCCACCCTACATTTGTTCAAAATGTTCATGTCCAGCATGTAGCTGTCTATTTCCTCACAGGTCAGGTTGGAGTACTCACATAATTGGTTGATGTATGTTTTGTTTGTAGGATTTAAAGCTTTGCATGGTGGAAGTACGACTAAAAGAGAGGTTTGTGGTGACACCGTGTTAAATCTCTTGTGAGTTGTGTTGGTTCTGTTAAGAACCGGTTGTTAACGACTCAACGTTTCGATCAGTATGCTCTCCTGAAGACGATCAGAGCATACTGATCGAAACGTTGAGTCGTTAACGTTTCAGAACCAACACTACTCAAAAGAGATTTAACATGGTGTCACCGCAAACCTCTCTTAGTTATGTTTTGTTTGGCTTTCCTTTGCTCATCGTTCCATGGGTTGGTTACAACAGCACCAGAGCAGTATTTCTCTTGCATTGTCCATCAAATTTAAGTCTCTTTTTTTCTGATCTTTGGAGTGATTTTAGGTAGACCTCCTTAGGAAACTGTATTAGGGGATGTGTTTTGTCCAACTTACATCAAGTGCTGTCTTAAGCAACCTGGTGAAGCAACCATTTAGGGACTGTTTAGTTCTTGTTGTTATGGTCCATGTTTTGCAGCCATACATCAACAACACTTTATACGGTTGCGCGGATAAGCTGTGTCTTCAGCTCTCTTGCCGTTCAGATTGTATTTCTTGTTGAGAGCAGGCCAGTCTCTATCCAATTATAATAATTGAAGGACGGTGGTTTTCATTGCACTGGTGTGATTTCCTGGTGGTTGTTTTTGTTGCTGCTGATGCCTCTGCTGCAGCTGCTGTTGCTGGTGCCGTTGCCGCCGCCGCCGCGTCGCCGCGCCGTCGCCGTCGCCGACGTCGTCGTCGTCGTTGTTATTGTTGTTTGTTTGTTTGTTTGTTTGTTTTTTTACTTTGTGACTAGATTTGAGTTTTGAGTTGCGTATTCGGCAGGCAAATAACACTAGAGACAAAACTAAAAATGATTAAATATAGGTTTTATTTTTAATTTTTGTGTTTCTCATAGATTTCTATATAAAAGATATATTTGTGGACCTTATACATGGTAATGTATAATTTTTTTTTTATTATTTTTTTTTTTTTGAATAAATGAAGCTTTATAGCTTCAAAGCAAGAAAAAAAAATGTAGGGTTATAGATTGTTAACTAATACAACAATTAATTACCATGAAAACTGACTCGGTGAGAAGCGCTGCATTCTGCTCTTGATTGTATACACTATTTTGAAAAAAAGATTCTCCTGAAGAGCAATATGGTTTTTGATAATATTTCGGCCCGAACCATTTGAAACTCAGACACGGGTCAAGCATGAATCATTTCTCAGATTTCTGGGGGTTGGTGTCCGTTCGCGAATGCTGCGGCCACAGATGCAGTTGGTACCCGCTGTCACCTTCCAAAATTGATGGAATCGATGGTTTTGTAACAATACCGTGACAATTGTCACATCAAATTTATGTTTGTTTTTTTTTTCTTTTTTTCTGCAGGTAGACACTGTATTTAGCTGGAAACCTTCACAAGTCACTTTATTTATTCTTCCTTTTTTCATACAAATAAGCATTAGGTTGACAACAAAACAATCTACTACCGTTTGAAGGACTGTGTGGTTGAACGATCGAAACCATGACTGTATGGATTCGTTTGTATTGCTATGAATGTTCTTGCCCAAAACCATAAAGCCGACGAGAGGGTGGGAGGGAATAATATAATATTCAGTGACACAATCATGTCAGCCATTTCGAGATGTGGTGGACACATTGTAGTTGCACTGTTTGGTTTGGGTAGACATGTCTGCAGGCACCGAAACCGTGTACTGCTACGGTGTTCAATGTATCTCAAAAAGGCTAATGGTCTCAATCAAAGAGCCGTTGCTTTGATAGCACATTCATTGTGATAACCATTAGAGGGGGGGGGGGGGGTATACCTTTGGTAATTGCTCCGAAAAATAATGACCATAAACAACTTGAAACAACCCCTTTTGAAGTAATGTAGTTTTAGAGACAGGTGCAATTTTTTTACCAGCACATTTGAATTTGAGAAAGGTTTCAGACATGTAGCTTTCCTCAGGCATCTCAAAGCATACAGTTTTATGCAACAAGGGTGTTGTTTTTTCTGTTTTGTTCTTGCATTATTTTCTTGCAACTTCGATGACCACCTGAGCCAAAATTCATAGATCAGTTTTTGATTTATTTGCATAATTGTGAAGAAAGATAGGCCTATAATTAAAGTCACTTGTGAAAGTTCGAGCGTAATACAGTGTCTAGTCGCTGAGAAAAAAAAAAAAAAAAAAAAAAAAAAAAAATGCCACGGTTTTCTCATAGCAGCATTCACGAACGGACACCAATCCTTTAGAATTCGGAAAATCGATTCATGCAGATTCAAATATTTTGAGGTGAAAGGGTATGCAATCCATAATGCTTCGTAGGGAATCCTTTCTCAAACATAGTTTTATTAGCAACAGATGCAGTGCTTCTTTTCCGGGGAAGTTTTTATTGACATTAATTTTTGGAGTACTCACCAATCTATGACCCTGTCTTTAATTTGTTCGAGTTCAGATACTCGCGGCAAAGGTTGGTGCCCGCAGGTATAAAACGTGCGCATCCCTTTTCCATGAGGTACAACGGCCAGTAGTAAGTGGTTGCCAGTCTTTTTCCAGAAACCGTGATGGAATTGTTAATGGTAGTGTTTTCCGTGCCCATCGTCGTGCATTTCCGTTGATTTCCGTTTTAATCGCATCCATGTCACGTCCACTTGAAAGAATGTTTAAGCTGCCGCAGGCATTGATCAAGACTAACGTGGATCATGTATGCACTTCTATCGCAGAAATGCACTTACCTCATGCTAATCAAATATTCAGATCCATGTAGTGCGCTTCGACAAACAGCGTCTTGTCTCTTTTTCTAAATTGTGAAGAATGTGATGAAATGTCACTCTTGAAACTCTCCTTGTAGACAGCTAGCTGGTTGCACTTTTTTTAACAAAAGCTTACAACTTCCTCGAGTCTGTGAAAGTATCTACTTAAAAAAAGAATGGAAAAAAACCTCCTTGCATCCTTCTTTTGCTTGTATTATTTAGTTGTTCATGGCGCATGTTGAAAACTAATCTCTCTTTGGCATAATCTTCGGAGGCCTGAAAGGGACAGGTAAAGGGGGAAATGTTTCCAGGAAAAAAAAAACATAATTATAATAATGCAAATCCCTTTAGGTTTTCAATCCTTCTATTTGTTTGTTTTTCTTTTAACCAATGCACTGAATGGCTTCGTGGAAATATGTTTTGAAGATGAATAAACAATTAAACACCACAACCAACATACAAATACCCCGACAAACACACCCCAACACCCCAAAACAAACAAGCAAACAGACAAACAATTAAAACACCGACGAAAACAAAAACGAGAAGAAAAACATCGGGTGCAGCAGTTTGTTAACTATATGTACTTGTAACGAATTTTCTAGCGAAACTTAAACTTCATAGGCCTTGCCGCTATTAATAATTAAAATTACATCCCGAGAAAAAAAGAAAATTATTTTTAAAGGAACATTACAGAAGTTGTTTTTGCTAACAAAACGGTTGCTGACAGTGTAATCACTTTAAGTAATCCACCATATACATAAACTTACAAACCTGTAAAAGTTTGAGATGATCGGCCACCTGGGTCACGAGAAAATAGTGAAAAACCGATTACACATTTGCATGAAATCATATAGATTCAACAAATGAATAAAACGCTCACTGAGCGATAAACTCCAATCGGAAAATAATTTATTCATATCTCATCAAATATGGTATTTCAGACAGAAATATTTCAGGGGACGTTTTCTACTATCATCCTCATTAAACCGTGTATGTTTTATGTAAATCTGTGATCAAAAAGTATATTTTACAAGTTTTTCTTTTTCTGACCAATTCTGTAATGTTCCTTTAAAAATCAGGACAGTTAACCACTATCATTCGGATCTAATAAAAAAAACGAGCAGATGATGTTATCGAAATAAACATTCAGTGACCGGTCCAAGTTAACAACGTCCATCCAGATATAGGACAAGTCGACCTCTTAATAAAATCACAATTATTTGAATCGAATTCATGGCGTGTTGGGAAATAGTTTCATTGTTTTCAATTACGAATGAAAGGGGAAAAAGACAAAACAGGATGCCCCCCTTTTCCCTTGCAGTTCTGTGTCAGTGACAGTGAAGTGGAAAATTGGCTCAAAATTATAAACCATTGCCGACAGTGGAAGCCAAAGACTCCGAAATGGAGCTTGAATATCTTGTCAGACTTGAATAATTTATGCACGTATCTGTATCAATTCCTCTCCCCGGTAATCTGGTGAAGATAACAAGCTTATATTCCAATCGACTGGGCATGTAGGTCTAGCGCGTACTCGAACTTCTGGGACCAAGTTGGTCCCAGCCGTGGTGAGTTTTAGTTGTGCGCGAATTCTGTTTCTTCAAATGCTTCATGGCGTTTATATTACATCAAAAATCATAATGTTGAAGCAAGTATAAGCCTCGACGTCCGTTTCAGGTTGCTTGTAAAAAAAATTAAGATCATTTGCCCACTATCATTGACGTTCATGCTAACGTTAAAACTATGTAACGTCCGCACAAATTCAGGCGTGGTTGGCAAATGGGGTTCTAAACATTAAGCATTCCGTATTGTTTAATTTGTTTTTCAATGTTAGCTTTAACACAATATTATTTTATGTTATATACAATACTTGCAATTGTTTTTGTAAGAGATAGCTATGAGTCTAGGTCTTTTTTCATGTTTTATTATTATTATTTTTTTTTAACCAATTGATTTTATAGAAAATTGCAGTCTTCGTTCAAGTTGTTTTCTCGCGAGACTTACCCATTCCTAACACCGTGCATCTCTTGCGCGTGTTCGACCTTTTCTTAAGGGTCAACTTCTGGTTCCAATTACTGTTATACAATTTGCTTTGACGTAAGAAGGAAACATAATCAGACACTTTAAACTTCTGAATTCACTTTCGCTTACAATTTCCCAAATACGCGCAGGACTCGCATTGCGTTACACGTTTACTTATTAACCAAATGAACGTGACGTCATCATAGCGATGTTCTCGTTAGCGCCATTTTTAGAGTCAATGTTGACGTGTGTTGAGCCTCGCTACCATGTTCTATGCACCGTATGATATGTGGAGCATTAACCTCTATTACGGTTGTACTCCTTAAAAAAAACTGACAGAATCATGAACTTGGTTATGCATTAAACGTAAAGTGTGCACACGCACAGTTTTAAAACAATTTGCTCGTTTAGTCACGCCCGTATTTTTGAAAAGGCATGAACTAATAAATACAAATCGTGTTAAGACGCAGCAAGTGCACGAACAAATGATCGACTATAAAGTCTTGATGAAATGAACCACACATCTGCACATCCAAGTTATTTTATTTTATTTTATTCAACATCCAACAGCGCAAGCGCCAATTACAGGACGGATACAACATTAATATAAACATTATAAAAACAGTAAAATGAAACAAAAAATTAAGGAAGTAAACAAAACAAAAAAAATACACACATGGCAAGAGGGGAAAACCCCTAAAAAGAACAGACAGAAAACATGAAAGACCCAAAAGGACAATAATTGGACTAAACACTAGGGTGGGAAGATGAGTGAGGGGGAGGGCTGGAACACGTGCTTGACTTGAACTTTGAAGGCAGAGATGGATTGGTGGAAAATGTCGATGGAAGGATTGGTTTGGGTGATGGAATTAAACAGGGAGGTGAGACGGTGTATGAAGCCCTTTGTAGTGGCATTGACCCTGTTTTGAGGAACAATGAACAGACCAGGGTAACGGAGGTTAGGACGGGGGACTTTAAGGGGGAAAAAAGAACAAAGTAAGATACAGTTATGAGCGAGAACAATATGCCGGGACGCAATGGTGATCGGTCACCCTCCTGGGGACGAGGTTGCAGCTTGTTAGTGTAGTGTGAATTCGACGCGCTTTACGTTTACGCGCTTTAACCATTGACCCCCAAATGGCAAGAGTGGCAGGCAGCAGCCACGTGGTACGTCGGTGAAGGTGTTCATTCTGCTGCACGGTCACCGTTTTGGCTACTACCGACACTACGGTGGCAATACATTTGTGTTTTATTTTACCAAAGCCACCATAGTCATCATTCAAAGCATTGTTAATGTTATCAAAGCTATACTTTTAGAAAAACAAATACTAAATCACTCTGTTTTACATGCTTTTTTTTAACAAGGTGACGTCTCACGTCTTCATTTTTTGCTTATTATTATGATTTATTGTTGTATTATTCTATGTTGAAGTTCGTTTTGTCTTCAGTAAACAATTTAAAGAGATTGTGTTTCTAGAGGTAGGGTCATACAGTGGTGATGGCCCTGACAAACAAGTTGGGTAATTGTTTTCAGAAAGCTTACTTGTACTGATTGTCATGATAGTAAGCACCCTGATAAATCATCTCGTCTGAAACGCCCCCGTTGATTAGAAATCAATAAAAAACAGTTGAATCCGAGAAACGTTTCATGTATGAATGGTTTCTCAGATTTGTGAGGGTTTGATGTCCTTTCGCAAATGCTATGGCCAGAGAAGTAATTGGTACCCGCTGTCACCTCGCTATACGCGGATGGTATTGACATTCTCGTGAAAATACCTTGATATTTGTTTTTGCTGTTTTCTCAGCAAGTACACACTGTAATCAGCTGAAACTTCCACACGGGACATGTATCATATCTGAATTGGTAATTTTGCAAATAAATCAGCAATACGATGACAAAAAAAAAAATACATGACACTACCTTTTAGTCAAAATGTTGCACAATGCGTGTGTTGAATAACTGTGTAGCTTATGATTGTGATACATATCCTACAGTCATCGACTTCAACTGTTTGTTACAAAGTTCTCAATGTTGGTGACTTTGGTTGCGGAATACCGAGCTTCGTGACTGCTCGTTCCCGCCGATTATGTTCTCAATGTAATCGTGATAGAGGTTTTTTTTTCGTGGCATCCGCTAAGCCTTCGAAAGCTCTACCGTTGCATACGTAGAGAACGGAGACGTGCCTAATTTAAATGTGGTATTGTTATTGATAATATTATTTTGTTCTTATGCCGCTTATTGCTTTGTAAGGGGCTTGTTATTTTTGTATGTTTGTATTTTGTTTTTCCCCTTCTTTTGATTCTACGGTCGCCTTGTCGTAGTTTAAGATTTAGATTTAGTTACGATTTTTTTTTTACATAAAATAGGGTTAGAGGCGTCTGTTTTTCCTAAAAAGATCCAAACATTACCGATGCCAGCCGGGTTAGGCTTGTTTATTAAGTAACTATATTAGTTCTCTATTGGCGGACAGATGTATCTCCATAGTGTGGTTTTGGCACTGGCCTGGTGATCAGTCTTGTTTCTTTATCGCTTTCTTTCATTTTGTGCATTTTAAAACGTGTTATGTGCTTTTGATCATTCTGATGTAAGGGACGCAATACATATACCTAATAGTGTTATTTGTAATTTTATGTTATACGAAAGCAATAGCACCGGTAACAACTGTTTCGTCCTCAACTTCCCTTGTGCTTCCACTACTGTCATTCAGGATTGTAATGCCGTTGTGTTCGCCTCGGCTCAAATCTCATTGACCGCTAGGCGCTGGCTGGAGCTGATACAGTCAGTGTAGTGTTTCGCATCCATCGCACTGTTAAGAATAAACATCCCCGGCATTATTGGCGATTAGATTTCCCCCCTAATCATCAAGACACAATCAAATAACCAGTTTTGAGTACACTATATTAATTCAGATTGTTCTATATCGGGCAATTGCCCCCCCCCCCCCCCGGCTTCGAAATGCACGCTCGTGTATTAGTTATCAGGTTCGGCACATCTCTCGCCAATGGGACATCGTTCTGTCTTTTGTTCTTTGCCTTGCCTTCTTGTCTGGGAGGTAAAAAACAAGAGTCGTGTACTTTTACAGATTGGATGACATGAAACCCGAGAGCTTGGAACTTGGTTGAATGCGGGTTTGGTATTTGTAGTGTTCTTCGCGGTATTGTTCACCAATTCACGCGAGGGAATTCTGAATTATAGACTATAGCGTTACACACAGGAGACAAAACCCACACTGAAGGTCAACTCGAGAAACGTACCAAAATGACACGCTCCATGCCATACGATTTATGTTATTGGTTCTCTGTATAAAACTAAACAATGTGGATTGGAATTAATCATTATAACTTATGATCATGGCATTTTTCCAATCGTCTACGCTAATGCTGCGTTGGGCAAGGTGAATAGACATGCAATTAGTTATCGAACGATGTCGGATATTTTATATCGGTCGTACTTATAATGTGATGAGGCTTGACCGACACGATTAAGCGCACGCGCGTGCTGTTGCATAGACTCATTAGAGAGGGGGAGAAGAAGGTGGGCATGTGTATGAATCTAAATTCAAAATTTGCCCAGCAGACTTATCAATCACTGTGGAGTATAATGTGAAGGTTTACTGGCTGTATCAAGCATTGATCCCTGTTATACTGAACGGACGGAGGGTCACACAAAAGCGATGGCCAATGTAAAGCTGGCAAAACACCCGTTTAGTTCACATACAGACTGTGCAGTTTGTGGATTACTGGGGCACTTTGCTTTCAGATTGGGCGCTTTTGGGACTATACAAAATGCTTGTTTTGAGATGAATATGGTTGGAATGATATTTTAAATCAGAGTATAAAGATTCAAACTAATATCCCCTGCAACTGTGTGTTTTGTGTGTAATTTCATGACAGAACACGGGCCGATCATTCTTACAACCACATTGTTTTACTCCAAAATGGCGGACCGTATGTTTCGCCTGTTGTATTTCAAGAGAACAATGTACGTTGTTGTTATCACTGCTCAATAATTACAACACACTGAAGGCGTTGCTGTCCGCAACCAACCGTCAAATGTAATTTTTCGTTTGCAATCGATGTAGATGCACCTTTGTGTCCCATTTCCTCCTATTTTCAGTTTTCGTTTTGCTATTTCGTCGCGTGAGAACTATAAGGTCCTTAACAAACGTGATGGACAAAAGGTCGTTAACAATTTTTTTTTAAAGCCTATAAAACAAAATAATAAAATACAACTATCAGAAATTAATGTTTCCTTATGAAAATCGAAATTTGATTTTCATAAGGAAACATTAATTTCTGATAGTTGTATTTTATTATTTTGTTTTATAGGCTTTAAAAAAAAGGTAACGACCTTTTGTCCATCACGTTTGTTAAGGACCTTATAGTACTGAGCCGACGATTTTAAGGGTATCTTTGTGCTTTTTTTCGATCCATTTTCAACAGAATAAGTTTAATGTCACCTCAGGAAGAATTCATTATGTTGAAATTAACATATAAACAAGAAGTGGACAGCATTCTGGATGTCTGGCTGTCTTTCTTTTCTTCAGTGATTTATTAGTGAGTTTGCCAATGGCAGTAAGCCAAAGCACAATAAACAAGCAAATTTAGTGGTTCAACATTTGTGACATGACATTCAGCGACAGTGCCCTCAGCTGTCCCAATAAGAGAGGACAATTTTATAATGTGCAAAAAAAATCACTTTTCAATGGATGTCGATGAGTTTCCATACAACACATAAGGAGATAAAGAAGTAGCTCAAAATAATATTCCTGAGATTGGTTTACTTCAGGGGCTCTTGAAAAAGGGATAGGGGAACATTCCATAAATTAAAAGGCAGTTTGTCCGTTTTAAAGACACTGGACACCTTTGGTAATTGTCAAAGACCAGTCTTCTCACTTGGTGTATTTAAACATATGCACACAATAACAAACCTGTGAAAATTGGTCGTCGAAGTTGCGAGATAATAATGGAAGAAAAAACACCCTTGTCACACGAAGTTGTGTGCTTTCAGATGCTTGATTTCGAGATCTCACGCGTGAGGTCTCAAAATCAATTCAAATATTTTACTTCTTTCTCAAAAAACTACGTTACTTCAGAGGGAGCCGTTTCTCACAATGTTTTATACTATCAACAGCTCTCCATCGCTCGTTACCAAGTAAGTTTTTTTATGCTAACATTTATTTTGAGTAATTACCAATAGTGTCCAGTGCCTTTAAGGATGGAATTTTGATAAATTAACATTTGTCCATTTACTTTGTAAAACTCTCCATATTGTATGGGCCGTTTATGTAATGGCTGACTTTGATTTGATTAATATTAAAAAATAACTCGTTGTAGGGAGTCAATGACTGAACTTGACCGTATTATAGACACGGTTGTTCCTCATTGCGTTTGTTTACTGCTGCCAAGCTTACGTAAGCTTCAGACAATTATCTGGCATGACAAGTGTTAAGCCGTTGCAGGTCATGAAGGTCGGTGATTAATACACGGTTTGTCGGTCCTTTGGCCCAGAGAACAAACAGCAGAGGACAAAAGGCAAAGGCCCGGCTTGATGCTTGTAATTTCCTCATATTGTTTTGCACACTGCAGCCCTGTTTCCATTTGATTAAAAGCCTGCATTATTCATCGCTTCGTGGTAATGCACCCTATGCTTGATTGGACTTTATTACAGTCCATTAGGTTAACCAAGTAGAATGCGCGGCCGCCGTCTCTAAAATTACCAAGTCCGGAAGGAAGTAAAGAAGTCTGTCATTTGGGTCTTTGCTGCTGCTCCATTTGAATCGAACTAAAGAAAGAAAGAAAAACACGATGGCCATCAAGGGGGGGGGGGGTACTCCTATTGAATCCAGATAAGGTTCAGTAATAGAAATAGTGAAAAACCGATTACACATTTGCATGAAATCATATAGATTCAACAAATGAACAAAACGCTCACTGAGCGATAAACTCCAATCGGAAAATAAGTTTATTCATTGCCATCAAACATGGCATTTCAGACAGAAATATTTCAAGGGATTTTTTCTATTATCATCATCATTACACCGGGTAAGTTTTATGTAAATCTGTGATCAAAAAGTACATTTTACAAGTTTTTTTTTTCTTCTTACCAATTCTGTAATGTTCCTTTAACAAAACACACGGGAACAACGGCTTTACGTCCCAGCAAAAGGACTAATCAACATTGGTTAGGTGGTTTGCTTGGGGAGACAAGTCTCAAGACCGTGACTCACGCCCACACCCTGCTGATCAGAACACCATTTTAAGTATTAAATCTGAAAACTGAAATAATGATTAATAATTCTTTAATTTCTTTAAAACAGTATCATATTAGGCCTAAAGTCACACACTTCAAGCCGCCATGTTTTGTTTTGATTTGACAATGGAAAACTAAATCTGCTGTTAGGCAAACCCTTTGCACACTCATTCATTAAACAACCCCCCCCCTCCTCCCAAAAATAACAATAGTAACAAATAACGAAATAAATAAACAAAATAAACAAATGCAAATAAAATAACAAACAAATTAATAAATAATAAAAACAAATTAATAAAACAAATACAAAATAAAAACATAACAAAAGTAAATTAATTAAATGATAACAACAAATATATATATATATATATATATATATATATATATATATATATATCGTCAGCAATTTCACGAAGTGCCAAAAACTCGGTAGAAACCTCATATTGATTTTTTTGTTGGTTTCGATGTAGTTAATTGGTATCTAACAATTGACAAAGTTACAACTCAAGGTACTATTATGCTAAGTCTATGAAAGGCAAAAAACCCGAAGAACCTGGAATTGCGTTTTCACGAAGAGCCAAAAACCTTTTTGTCATTTTGTGTATTCGCGACTGCGTTGATTGTATAGCTGGCACATTGCCAACCATGAGTGCTCCGGCTTTTGCGTTTTCACGAAGTGACAAAACTTTGTTATTGCGTTTTCACGAAGTGCCAACAAGTTTACACACGACGCGCGCGCACTCCACACAGACCACAATTTGTACAGTTTTCACGAAGAGACAATCTTGTTAAATAAATAATTCCTCATTAATTAAACACGTTATGGACAAAATTGAAAACAGATTTGTATGATTTAGGATCTCTACTTCCCTGATATGTAAAATTTCAAAGATTAAATTGCGAATAGTCTACCAACCAGTAATTTTAAAATTAGCTTAACTTCAAACGCGGTTTTCTCCAAACATACATTTTTGGCTTTATGGACTTTTTGGCCATTCGTGAAAGTTGATCGGTATCTAACAATTTACTAAGTTTCAGCTCTCAAAAGCGTCTAGTTTCTTAATTATACTAAATGGATGAAAGGCAAAAACCCCAATAACCTGGAATTGCGTTTTCACGAAGAGCCAAAAACCTTTTTGTCATTTTGTGTATTCGCGACCGCGTTGATTGTATAGCTGGCATAGTGCCAATCATGAGTGCTCCGGCTTTTGCGTTTTCACGAAGTGACAAAAACTTTGTTATTGCGTTTTCACGAACAGCCAAAAAGTTTACACACGACGCGCGCGCGAGACCACAATTTTTACAGTTTTCACGAAGAGACAATCTTGTTAATTAAATAATTCCTCATTAATTAAACACGTTATGGACAAAATTGAAAGCAGATTTGTATGATTTAGGATCTCTACTTCCCTGATATGTAAAATTTCAAAGATTAAATTGCGAATAGTCTTCCAACCAGTAATTTTAAAATTAGCTTAACTTCAAACACGGTTTTCTCCAAACATACATTTTTGGCTTTGGGGACTTTTTGGCACTTCGTGAAATTGCTGACGATATATATATATATTAATATATAAAATAAAATTCAGTAAAGAAAACGCGGAAAAGTAATCAGGATTTTCCCTTGTTCGCGTCCTCGTGATCACACTGCACGTCATTCTCCCAGTAACGCACACTGAGTACTTGCTGGAATTAACACATTCCATATCGGCATTTTCATCTACAATTTTACTCACAATCTTTTTACTCCCAGGGAGCTGAGAAAGATTACAGGAATGCTATTGGCCCAACGACCAGGTCACTAATGTAAAGCGCATTGATACGTTATTGTGAAATGCGCTATATGAGAACTAGTTATTTTTATTATTAGCACTTGCTGGAATTAACACATTCCATATCGGCATTTTCATCTGCAATTTTACCCAACAATCTTTTTTTACCCGATTCCCATTTCATCATTCGTCACATTTTTGTCCGTGACTTTGATGGGTATTTAACCATGTAACGAATCAGACCTTTATGGGCCATTCACCCGCACACCATTCCACTCAAATACACTGCGTGTCTTCGAGCCGCGTCTTTGGAATGGTATTAGCGACTTTATTAAATCACGATAATCTTCGGGGAGATTTCAAAGCGCTTAAAAAGGAGCTGTATTTTTCCCCAGTATCTGGCATCCTTCTTACTATGGTTTGTCAACAAATGTTCTATTCTCAGTATAGTTAGTCAGCTAATGTTCTCTTTTAACTGGGGTTTGTCAGCTTTCTCTTTTTACTATAATGGTTTGTCAGCTAACATCTCTTATTACTGTGTCAGCAAATGTTTCTTTTTTGTTGACTGTGGTTAGTCAGCTGTTTTATTATCATAATGGTTAGTGAGCTAATGTTCTCTTTCAATTGTGGTTAGTCAAATAATAGTATCTTTCCGATGTGGTTAGTCAGCTAATGTTCTTAATTTCACTGTGGTTAGTTACATAATGTTCTCTTTCATGATTAATCATCTAATGTTTGTTGTTCACTTTGGTTTGTCAGCAAATGTTCTTTTTTTGTCCGTGGTTCGTCAGCAAATGTTCTTTTTTTGTCCGTGGTTCGTCAGCAATTGTTCTTTTTTTGTCCGTGGTTCGTCAGCAAATGTTCTCTTTTTACTAAGGATAGTCACCTAATATTCTCTTTCTCTATGTCTTTCATCATTTCTGTCTTTGTTCAACCTGTCTGTCCGTACGTGCTTGTTCCTGTTTATACTATGTCTGTCTTTCCATCGGGCATCTCACCACAAGCCCCGGCTTCCGGAAGATGCATTCACTCTTGTTTTTTATTTGTGTCTTTTGAAAATGGATTCATGGTTACTTCTTTTATTCATTTTTTGGCTCGGTATCTTGTTGATTTTTTTTTTACCTAAAGTACGGGATTTGAGTTATAATTTAGCAACGGTGCATCATTATGCTATCAGAGATGTATGTGTGTGTGTGGGTAGGCATACACCCCGTTGTGGGGACTTTTACACAGTGGAACAAAGGTCCCCACAACGTTTTTCTTTGTTAAACTGGGTCCCCACAAGTGAATTCTTTAAAAGGGAACAATAGAACAACAATAGGAAGTCCCCAAAACGGTGTGTGCAAAAGTATGTGTGTACTCTCTTTCTCTCTCTTAATCAAAATAAGGTAAACCATTGGAAATAATTGGCCAGTTACCTTTGTTGTCATAATCAGATTTGCGAAGCATTGGTAATATTGGAAGTACGACAGAGATCATTATTCTTAAAACGTAGACATGATGTCAAGTACAAACAAACCTCGCTCCCTCTTTTAAATTTGATAAAAAATATCACAGATATTATAGAAATCGGTTGCCAGCGTCGGCAGTGTGATGTAGATGAATAATTTTTTACGTTACGCTATTCGCCTATCAGACATCATTTAGGTCATCTATATTGCCTGCTTGCTCTCGTTCAATCAAGATACCGTACAACATTGATGATGCTATCAACATCTTTGTCACCGGTATGGCGCCCCTTCATCTAATCTAGATGGAGTCAATTGGTAATGCTCCGTATTTTTGACCGCGTGAGGACGTTCTCATTTTTTTTTGTTTTTTTATCTCTTCCGGGGGTATAACTTAAGCGATTATCGTCTGCTCAGCTAGCTGTGTACAGTTTTAACATCGGCGTTCTGTCACTTCTCTTGTCTCATTTTGCACCCGTGCTTGGATGAGACTACAACCGAACCAGTAGTGTACTGTAGTGTTACATCTAGGAAAGTTGTTTTAATTTACAACCGGTCACATTCACAGCAATAATTATGTTCTCCGCGAACAAAACCTGCTTCAAATAGTACTTCCTCAGGACAGAGAATAGAACACATTACTCCCATATATCATTAAGGTTATTAACCCACCTTAGAAGCACTGACTAAACTCTCTCGCGCACAGAAGTTACAGAACGTCGATGTTAAAACTGTACACAGCTAGCTGAGCAGACGATAATCGCTTATACCCCGGAAGTGATACAAATATTTTTGAGAGCGCCCTCACACGGTAGAAAATACGGCGCATTTCGGCAAACAAGTACTCCTTATTACTCTTCGATTCAACATAAAGTGCTGCGATTGGACGCCGCCATTTTCTCCGTTCTGACAAACAAAGACGAGGGCAAATAGTGTCTGCGCTATTCACGACGATAGTATTTGTGTCCTTGTTTAATCAAGATATGTTACAGTTAGTAATTGTAAACCATAGTTTAGTCTAATATGCCATTTTGTTTAATCTAACAGATAACATAATCTTTGAGGTTTTAACCAAACCACCCTTGAAAGCAGAACAGCCATTTAAAAATCGACGCGAATGTGGCTGTTGTTTTGCTGTTCCTGTTCTGTTTTTATTGTTTTGTTGTTGTTGTTGTTGTTGTTGTTTTTGTTGTTGTTGCTGATGAAGATGTTGTTTTTGCTGCTGTTGTTGATGCTATTGCCGTTGTTGCTACATTTGTTTTGGTTGCTGTTGTTTGTTGTTGTGTTGTTGATATTGTCGTTGTTGTTGTTTGTTTTCCCCCATTATTCTTTTATAGAACCCCTTTAAAATGAACCATATTTTTAGTTTGCCCTATTAACTAATTCTTTACTTTTTTCCAACCTTCCATTTTGTTCTTTGTGTTTCCAACTTCTTGTGGTCAAGCCATCCCCTTCTCCCACACGCCCCCCCCCCCACTCCGTCTCCATAATCCCTGCTTACCCCCTGCCTCTTCTGAATGCTTCTTGCTTTTCTCTCTTCACTCTCTCTATTCATGTTTTTCCACTTGACTGCTCTTGTCACCCTTGTATGCATGTATGTGTGTTGGCTTGTCATTTAGCCTTCGAGAAAGACTCTGCTAGGGTCGAAACGTCAGGCCACTAACTAATTTGTTTTAGTTCAATGTTAAGGTGTTTACATCAAAGACGAAAAGGGGGGGGGGGGGGGTGAGGAGAGAAGAAAACAAAAATACCGCAGTTTATGCGTCAGGTTGATTTAAGATAAATCTTCTTGAAATTAATGTCTCATCCGGTGTTATCAACGCTGTATTTACCATGGCCCGAAACACAAAGAACTGAGGTATCAGATTACGTCATGCGCAATATGTCCATCGACGCTCAAACTGCTCTCACCATCGCAGACAGTAATTGATGGGTGTGTGTCTAAAGATGAGATTAATCCAGAAGGAACGACTCACGACTGCAACCATTCATAGCATGCCCCGCATCCTAACATTGTATTGTGTGTGTCCGTAATGCGATACGGATATACGGAGTCCGTATTGCATTTTACAGGCTTTCGATCCGTCATCCTCCCAACTGAGTTCCTGGTTTTTGTTGGGTTTTCTTATCTGTTCAATCCATAGGACGTGCAGCCTCCCCACATTGGGATCTGAGAAAAGCTTTACACATTGTTGTTTTTTCCGGTTTGCATCAGCAAAACAAAAGTTTTACAATTCAATTCGTATTGCGTTGAACAGAATCAGACGTTAAAAAGAAACGCCCACATGTGACCACATAAAGAAAAAACAAATCACATGAGCTTTTGGGTTTGATTGGCGACGGAGATTAATACTGTAATTAAGGAGCAGATCAATGCTACCAATCAACATTAGATTGTATTACTGACCACGGGTATTAACTTCGATATGTCTATAACACTATTGCATGTTGTCTGCGTATGACCTCTTGAATCAACGTAACGTAAAGTATTGTTAACACCAAAATGGCAGCTATACTGTTGAGCCTATATCTTGTTGAATTAAAACAAGATATATCGGCAATTTTAGAGAAATTGCTCTAACGTGTGAGGCTACTGTCTCTGAATCAAGAACAGGTGCATCATCGTAACAACTAAAATGACAGCTACGGATGCACTTATCTTGATGAATCAATACAGGGTACAAATTTAGCATTTTGGGGGAAAATGACCGTTACGTGTGTGCCAAATAACTATGACCATGACGTCATGTTTCGTCGTTATTTTGTTTCCACAGAGGGGTGTGGGAGTGCATCAATTCAACTTGAGCCAATGGAATCACAATATCTACAATCACCTGGTTACCCTGATGACGTCATCACCTCAACAGATTGTGAATGGACGGTTACAACAGCCAAGGGCGCACGAATAACTATCGTTGTGCATGATTTGCAAATATGGGCGTTCAGCGCTTCATTCTACATTACCGAAAGCTTTTCAAATGACACCCGATACATCATAACAAATCAACGTGAGGCCAAGCTACGCGAGATCACGTCATCCGGTCACGCGATCAAGGTGACGTTTTGGTCTGAAGATGTTGATCCGTCAGGCAGATCGGGGTCAAAGGTGAACGCACGGTTCTCGCTTGAACTACATCAAGTTCCAGCAGGTACGTTGTTTACGGGAAGGTACTTTTTGTCTTAGTTAAAGGTAGAGTCACCGACTAATAAATACTCAAAATGATTACTGACCAAAAATATAAACAAATGAAATAAGTAAATAGTTGGTGAGAAGCACTGCAGCTGTTGACTATAATCTATTTTGCGAAAGGATTCCCTTGGAAGCAGTATCGTTAAGATAATTTTCTACGCACAATCGATTACATCTGAGGAACGATTAATGCATGAATCGTTTCTCAGATTTCTCAGATTTCTGAGGGTTGGTGTCCGTTCGCGAAAGCCGCGGCCTGAGATGCGGTTGGTACCCACTATCACATCGATAAACGTATTTGACGTTCTTGTGAAAACACTGTATCAGTTGTTTGCTGTTTTCTCAGCAATTAGACACCGTAAGCAGTTGAAACGTTCACGTTTGACTTAGAATGTACCTTTTTTTTATTTTTTTTTTTGCCTACAAAAGTAATCAGCATTGCATATACCAAGAACAAACTTTGACCCAAACGTTAAGCATTATTGAACACATTGTTGGCACATTTTAAGGACGAACCTCGATTACTTTTCTTAATCCTATCCAAAGATTGTTGATGCCTTTTCAAAAATTGTAAAATTGGAGTAATTTGGCCTTCGGCAACCACATTGATTGTTTTCAATGAACCATGAATAAGCAATAATAAATAATAATAACTATAAAAGGTGCAACATTAATCGAACTCACAAACACTCACAGTGTTTTTAGATACAAAATGAATGAGGGTGAACATTGTTCACATTCCGATCGTTCTTATTATGTTTAATTAAGTTTATTATTTGTTTATAAAAAGGAAAAATTTATTTACATCAAGCATGTGTTCATCATTAATTTGAGATCCATTTGAGGCTACTTCTCTTTGCCCATCACCCCGACCGTATAAACAACCTTAATGCTAATCCTAACCATAACCCACATTTTAGATATATATTTGTATTAATGTAGTAGAACTTTCAGGAAGCATTTGCCAAAGAGTTCACATTTCCTTTAGAGGCACAGCACACGTTCGGTAATGACTCTTAAAATCAATGGCGATAAAAACGTACTAAGCAAGAAGTACAGCTGCTTTGGGTGGTAAAATTAAGGCTGAGAAACGTTCGACTTCGAAGAACTGCGGTTATGGGAAATATATCACCTATTCCCCACTACGTTTGAATATGAGAAGCGTTTCAGAAACGCTTCTCAGACTGTGTATTCCTATGGGGAATATTCTCCTGCGTGGAAATATTCGTTCCGGTGTTTCGGTGATATCTCAAACGGACCACCTTTTGAAGTGAAATTTCCACAGGTTAGTTTTATTGTACGTACCTACATTTATTAGGATTTACACAAGCATTAGGCTTTAATTACCAAACGTGTCCAGTGCCTTTAAGACTGCTAATTATTTAGAGGACATTAATTGTATTCGACAATTCGATGATCACCCTTTGGGCAGTAGGCTGAGTGATGCGGTGATAAGAAAGCGCACAAAACTATCATGGGACTGATTCGCTCGATTTTAATGGAAGAGTCAGGCGGTAAATGTCGTCAGACAAGAAGAATGTTGCCAACGGAATGGAATACATGTTTTCTATTAAATACTGCAGTGGGAGGTTAAGAATATTCAAATATTTTACTTCTTCACTCGGATGTTGATCTAATTTTATGCTCATTATGCCTGCTTTGCATATTCATGTCACTGAATAAAACATGACATGAATGGCACCCTAAAAAATGAACCTCAAAAACTCGTATATGAACTTCAAATTTCAAAGAACATACACGTGCTTCAATACCTTCAGCCAGTAATGAACTTTTGAACGAAACTGAAATGTCAATCATCTTGAAAAGAACACTTGAAGCACTTTAATTGAACCTCATGACCCAATTGTATGGCTCGGCTTACCGCATAAGTATGCGCTTACGTCCCATGGATAGTTGTGCTTTACAGAGCTTGGTAAGGGGCATACTTCAGTGGTTTAAGCAGGGCCATGAAAATACACCCAGATCTCAATGCATCTCAACAAAACATCAAAAGCATATAAATTAACCTTCATATTCCCCTAAAAACCTCAAAATGAACCTCAAAAGTATATGCATTAACCTCACTCCTCTCGAAACAAGAGTATAAAAATGAAACATTGCATACTCATACACCTCATTAAAATACACCTAATTAAATGAATCTCATACTTCACTGGGTGATCTTAAATGAACCTCAAATGTATATGTATTAAAACGAGCCTTAAATATATGCATATATATTTATACATAGTAGGGGAGAAGGCATGGCCTTAGCTTTCGATCCAGACCGGACCCTCGTCATGTTTATGTACCTCAAATGAACACCGAAAGCACCTCCAACCCAGTGCACCCAAACTGTGCCTCAATTAATTTGAAAAGGGATTAAAATCCATTCTCATATACCTCACCTTAGATCTCAATGAGTTCAATGAACATCAAACGTTTACAAAAAGAACGTCAAATTGATATATGCTATAAACCTTGAATTAACACAGGAAGCACCGCAAACTCAAATCACTCAAATTGTGACCAGAATAAATGAGTTTGGGGTTGAACAAACTAACAAAAGCGGGAATTGAAGCACGACCTTGCAGGTGCGCCACCGATTAATAAACAATAAATATACTAATAATAATCAGTAAGACTTTATAAAGCGAATTTTCGAGGGATACAATGCGCTGCAAAAGAATGCCACAACAAGGTTTGAAAAAAAAGGGACACAAAAATATCATTGGCGAGAAGAGAACAGACGTGTTTTTAATTTAGACTTGAAAGTCTGGAGTGCGTTGATGTTGTGAATTTGATTTGGTAAAGAATTCCAGCATCGGGGACCAGCAGCTGAGAAGGACTGGTTCCCTGCCCTTTTGTTAGTGCCAGGGAACGTTAGACAGGGGCTGGAGCGGAGGCAACTCCGGCCCGATGTGTTGAGGTGTAGAGACTATTTATCAACTTCGTCCCCATGGTTTACCTTATTTCCAACCATGTTTACAATAGTAAACCCTGGGAGGGAAACTCCTTACTTGGACCCTGATTAGACAAAACCAAATGTTAACCTTTGTCAAAACAGCCGGCCGGCAACCAATGTACAGACAGGCTATTACATCTGGTACCGGACCACGAGACCATGACGAAGATGTGAATTTCGAAAAGCAGCCAGACTAATCTAAATTATCCAAAAATTTTGGATATGCAAATGATCCAATACCAGGGTGAGAGAGCGGTCAACCTCGTACTGCTCGACACACCCTAGGGACGAGGTTGACTATGTATGTACTGTGTGGAAGTTTAGATGAGAGTGCTTGGTGCATGTTCACTGATGTTTCGAAGGCGATGCGTTGCCTACCAACGGGTAACCAGTATAATTGCTGGAGAAACCATGACGTCAACTTTACTCAATACTTTACGTGGTCGTGATATTGAAACTAGGTTGATAGTTCGATTTGTTAATTCCATTTAGCTATCTTGACGATATCAATGTTATGTGTCACTCATGCATATCTCCGATTGCGTATTGTCCATCAGTAAAACCTTCTGGAAACTGATTTGAATGATTAAACAAGAATTATAGGAACCAAAGTTACGGTGGCCCTGAAGGGAACATCACGCATCGCAAATATCTTTGCAAAAAATTGCGATATCGCAAATATTATTGCAACTATTTGCAATGTCGGAAATATAATTGCAATTAATTGATTGCGATGTCGCAATTACCTTTACAAGTATCTTTGCATCTGTGTACAATGTGCGATGTCGTTCATTCCCGAATGCATATCCCCTTGAGCATAATCGGCGCGCAAAATGATTCAAGGCTAAATCCGAGTCCATCTTTGCGCGCTGGTTTCGTTGCAATGCCGTACACAACCAACACACCTGGCAATATATACATGTAAATTGCAGCGTGGCATCCATTTTGACGACTTGGGTTATTTTGTTAACTTTACTCGGTTTGTCAGAATGCTTTGTGGTGTATATTTGTTTGTTTAAATATGGCGTTTGTGCATGTGGACGATTGTAACAAAGTTCTAGCGATCTAATCATACAAGCAGGCGCGGTTCTACGGGGGGGGGGGGAAGCCCCCCCCCCCAAAAAAAAAAAACACTTTTGTCTAGCCCCCCCAAAAATGCAAGGGAAAAAAAGAAGAAGAAGATACATGCTTAAAAATACTGTATCTTCATTAAAAATTGGAAATGAATAGATTTGCACGGTCTTTTCACATATAATATAGTTTTGGCCCAGACTACACGTACGGTTCAATGTTTCACATCAGACAAGCCCGGTGTTTAGAATTTGCGGTTTCCGCCGGCGCGCGCTCCCGCCTCGTTTTGGTAAAAAACAATCTCAGTTTGGATAAATCACAAGTGGCTTAACATAATTATTATCACCGGAAAAATGTTCTTTTTAGTCAGTTCTAACCTCTTTACCTCCCCCTCCCCTCCCTTCCTAAAAACCTTTTTTTTCTGTTAGTATAAGGAGGCTTGAAAACATCAAAGAAAATGTCTGTTTTAAACATCGCCTACTGACTTTTTAAAAGACAGAGACCTTTTGTCTCCAACTTAAACAACAAACAGTCATAGGATGGTTGATTACGAGACCACACCAGAGCCATGGGACATTAGATACACAATGTTTCTCTGCCTATTTATCCCTCGATGTCTACCTCTGGAGATAATAGTTTCCATTTTTCTGCACTTCAATTAACACATCACTAATTTGCTTCTTGCTCTATGGTTAAACATAATATACTTTCTCTCACCACCCTCCCTCCCTCCATTCTGTCCAGCCCCCGGGCTTCCGGCGGTTTCTGCCCTTCCTCCCCCCCCCCCCCCACCCATTTATCTAAAAAGAACTATACTTGACGCCTCAAATGTTTTTAAAGCTTGCCTTTCGATACATTGTTCTCACTCGTCACGGAGAAGAACCTTCATAACTGACAAATGTGTAAGCTTTTTGAACATTATGACTGCGTTCCGGTCCAATTATTTTTCTTTGATTGTCCATTAATACAACCTCTCTTTATGATGCTTTTATCGAATACCATCAAAACAAAATTCGTGGCCACATGATCTCATCATTTGACTTGATTGCACACGGCTACATATATGATTTCACTCTTCCCTCTATAAACATCCCATAATATTCTCAATCAAAGTCGTTACACCACTGCAAGCTTTTGTTCTGTCCACCGTTTTGGAGTTTTTAAGTCAAAATAATTTGCACGCAACTGCATCATGTGTTGTATGATTATTGTATCTTTATACTTGTTACGCACCAATACATGAAAAATGCACTGTAATGTTGCTTTTCGACTCCCCAAATGAAATAGCAGTAGCGAAAGTTAAAGGGTGACGTCACGTGCAAAAGGTCTGGCCCCCCGAAAATTGTGGCTCTAGAACCGCGCCTGCATACAAGTGCGTTATCCGCCCGTTTGAAAATGTACTCAGGTGGGACTGCACGATCACAATGTCTTTTGTTTGTAGCAACTGCATTCACTGCACCCGACTACTCCTCCGTATGCAATCTAATCATTCAAGTGCGTTATCCGCCTGTTTGAAAATGTACTCTTCCGTATGCACATGATAATAAAACGAAGTCTGGCACTCAAACAACTTTTAAAGATCCCTCTAAATTCCTGAAAAAAAATAGCGCGGTTTGCAAACAATGCGTCAAAGTTTGTGATACAATTTTGGACATCTCTAATGTCTGCAAAGACAATTTGCAACATAGCAATCGTTTTCAAATTATTTACTATTATATTTATATTTGCGACATTGCTAATATTTTTAACGATACTTGCAAAGATATTTGCGATTATATTTCCAGCATCACACATATTTTCACAAATGTTCGCGAGTTATGGTATGTTTTGCAAGCTAGATGGTTGGAATTATCGTTTTCTTTCAGTCAATCATTGCATTATGCCTTCATAATGGAATAGCATGTTATTTGAGACAAGATGGCTGGAATGAATGCAGGAACCAAGTCCGCACTCTGCATTGCCTGTGAGCCAGCCCCGCGGAATGTGAATTGTACTCTTCAAGAACCAGTGATATTTTATTGCTATATATAAACCCTAAATTCAATACGCACTGAAATTAGGCACCGGGGCCGGCAAAAACTAAAACGAAACTCGTAGGCGAAACCGTTCGTGTGTAGTTTCACAATCCATTCAATACTTGCAGATTATTATCTCAAGAGCGACTGCAACAACAGAACCACCCAGTTTCTTTGTGACAGCGGGGATGCCTGTGTTGATAGAGCCGGGCGTTGTGACGCCATCTTGGACTGCCCCGACCAATCAGATGAGCGAAATTGTGGTGAGTCGATCGTAAAGTAAAAACAACGGAGATACACATGTTTGTTTTATTTTGTGTGTAAACTTTCGTTGGTATTATTTGTTTTACTGGGAACACAATAGAGTAGACTCGACACGCGATTACAAAACTGGGAACAATGCTGTCTCTGTATGTGATTTTTTTTGGTCAGTCTGACAAATTCAAAACTTTGGGCCATATCAATTACTCTTTTAGCAGTGTATTTAAATCAACCTTCCAGATTTCAATGAACAACCAACTAGACTGTGATAATCTTGTTTTTGAGAAACATATATTATAATAATCTGCGTGTTTGAACGTTTTTCGAACATGTTCTTGCATTTTTCATACAAAAACACAATTCACAGGCCAATTTTGTGCTGGTCTCAAAACTATAGTATTACATCTTGTAACAACGCACATCGGCACCTTCAGCTTTATCTGAGCCAACGAAATCACTAATTAGTTAACAGCAACTTCATTTTATTAATCAAATATATTCAGTTTGTGTACAGTCCTTCCTTGCATCAACGTAACGAGCAGGACAATTTCGTACTTCGTTCAGCCTCCTCAGCTATGTAAACACTTGACCCAATTGCATTTTGTAGAAAGAAAAGAAAAATCCCCGGGGTTCACTTGATGTAAAACAATACTACCCAGCATCCCGAGATGAAATAGTTAAATTTGTTTTTTTCTAAAAGAAATGCGATATCTGCAGACCCTTCAGAAGAGAAAATAACTTCAAGAAGATGTAACAATATGATTTTGATTAAAGCAAACAGCGAGGTTTTCTTTTGACTGTTGGCTACAGCTAGCCTGCAGGTGAGTGGTGTGGTTTAAGTATCCTTAAGCGCGCAGGGATTTAAATTAGAAAGACAAGAGTAAAATACAAAACAAAATTCTTTTTTGTGTGTGTGCTTTCCTAACATTGGTTGATTTGATTTTTTTTTTCGTACGTTTTCAGGGCCCTATTTTCAGAGTTGCTTACGCAACTATTAATGCTCGATTAGTCTCTGCTAAGCAAAATAATCTGAGCAGGATACCAGTCACAGATTGTACAAGCGGTGTGGTAGTTTGCCCGGTAACCTTTTTTCCTAGAAGCAACATTGTCGTTTTGTTCAGCTGCTTGTTGTGTTTAAGTTATGAAATAGGACCCAGATGTAATTTCGTTGAAATTGTTAATATTTAAAATTAAATCAATGATTGATCTTATAGTGTATTTTTCGTTTTGCTGGCATGAAGATTATTGGTGTCCTTTGAGGGAGCGATGTAACAACGGTACCACGTGTCTTCAGAGGAGATTCCATTGCGACACATTCAAGGATTGTCCGAATGGCGAAGACGAACACATGTGCGGTAGGTCTTAATAATATTAATAATCATGTTCGGTTTTTATATAGCGCTTTATACACCATGTCTCAAAGCGCTTCCAACATCAGTACCCTGATCACTGGGCCATTTTATTCCTAAACAATCTCAGCTCCCTGAGGACAGCCTGTGCTGTCAAATATGTAGCGCACTAAGCTAAATCAATCGCAAGAACCATCTCTGCCCTCACAGGTACCCATTTACCCCTGGGTGGAGAGAAGCAATTATAGTAAAGTGTCTTGCTCAGGGACACAGGTGTCCGACCGGGATTCGAACCCACACTATGCTGAACAGAGACACCAGAGCTTGAATTCGGTGCTCTTATCCGCTCGGCCACGACACTCTAGATTGGGCTTCACCACTGCCAAACAACCAGACCCTTCACACCAAACCCTCATCCTTCATTAATAAAAGCCTCTTGTTTATTTGTTTTAATGATCATTTTGGGTTGTTCGAACCCAAATTAGTTAAAATATACCCAGTCAGTATCCCTTGTTGTTTAATACTTGACATCATTATTTTGTTTTCAATTGCGTGTTGTAAGATCATTGATGAGTTAATTCAACTTTATAAAAGGTTGTGCACATTAGTGTGTAATATTAAAAAAACAAATGAGTTCGCAAAATTGCACATCACTTACATTGTATACAGGTGGCCAGGGTGGAAAAACACCCTCAACATATGCCTGTATATGCTGTAGCTTTGCGAAATGAGTAAAGCATTTATTTGTGATACTGCGAGTGCAAAACTTGATTTTTGAAACCAGTGAAAACATAACATTGCGTGTTCATACTATTTTCTTCGAGACTCCATTAACTGATTGAGTTTAAACTTCCACCGGTTTATGATTGTATGAGCATGTTGGGTCAAACAAAGTGCGGACACTGGTCTTTACATAATTGCCAAATACTGTTCACGTGTTTTAAGGAGACGATTCGTATAGGAAACCGTTGCCCGAACTGTGGAAGTAACACACAACACAATGCAATACGTTTAAGTTGGCCTCTGGGTTAATATAATAGTAATAATAATAATCAATAATAAAGACATTTGTAAAGTGCCTAATGCAAAAGCCTATAAGAGCATAAAGAGAACAAAAAAATATACAATAAGTGAAAGAAACATTACAAGTAAGCAGATTACAAATAAGCACTTTCAAACGAATGACTTTTTAACAGAGACTTAAAGCAGTGTCAAGAACTAGCCAGGCGCATATGCACAGGAAGACTATTCCAAAGAAATGGAGCAGCGTAAGAAAATGATATTTGACCATAAAAAATGGAAGAAGCCCTAGTAGTTGTGGTAAGCAATGACTGTTGAGATGAACGTAAAGTCCTAGCAGGGGAGTAATGGTGAACAAGTTCAGACAAATAAGCAGGAGATTGACATGTTTGAGCTCTGAAAGTTAACAAAATAATTGTGTAAACTGTACGAAACTTAACTGGGAGCCAATGCAATTTCATTAGTACTGGTGTGATATGGTTAGAACGAGGCAAGCAAGAAACGTTGAAGGTTGATTCCTCGTATACTTCTAATGGATGTCCATTTAGTATTGGCAAGTCTGCCTCTACACTTAGCCTTCATAGAGTGAAATACAATAAGTTGAAGCCACATTAACGACGCGTACGTTCTTAGTTTTCCACTCTCGTCTTTTCTTTCAGCACAATGGATAACCACTCAATGCCCATGGCGTCTGATTTCATCTCGATATAGCTGCATTAGTGTGATGCAATTATAGAACATAAATCTATGAAGCGTATGTTCTACTTCTTCCCCCAACTCTGTTAAATTGCTGTTCCCCTTCTTTCTTCTTCTCGTTATTATTGGGCGTATGGTGTTGCATCCCCTGCATATATTACTACCCTTGCAGTTTTGATTATATCTGCTAGGGTAGAAATGTCAGACCACATGACTATTTATTTATTTTTTATTTGTTTGCTTTTACTGTATTGCAAGTATTGAATACTGTCAGAGACTTGAATTCTACATACGCAAATACTCTTATCATCCAATCACACTAATGCAGCTATATCGGGGTGAAATAAGAAACTACGAACATTAATCTATTGTAATGAAATAAACTAATAGGGTAGATGGCTTTAGCTTGATCCAAACCGGACCTTCGTCAGAGGCAAAAACAAGCACAAACGAAACATATCCATTCACAGCAAAAATAGAGAAGCAAAGAAGAATGGGAAGGTATCCAGGAAAAAGAGGGGAAATTTCAGCCAATCAAAGTTATTAATTTACAAACAGTGGGGTGGCTCAGAACCAATTAGAGTAAAGCAGTGAGGACAAAAGGATGGTCAGTGAATGGTTGGAATACTGGACCATAATGGTGGTTAACTGCATTCAGGGTAATGCGGGAAAACATGAACGGACAATAATAGGAGGGCAAGCTGCATCGGGCATGATGCAGGTAACAATATGGAACAGGACTAAAGCATATACAAACAAGGTGACTCTGTGTAACTATAATGAATTGTATGTACTTATAGTAATTATAGAACACGTCTGTGGAGAGAAGAAGGTTATGAGGAAAAGAACGGGTCAATCTCCACAAAAACATATATAGAAAATATATACAATTATTTATTCCGGTTTGAATTGAAAGCTAAGGCCATCTCACCTACTAGGGAGATGGCCTTAGCATTCGATCCAGACAGGACCTTCGTGAGAGGCACATAATCCTTATATTCGGTCTGCTTCCATTGTACGATGGCTTGGCATATCATGGGACCCTTTGCCGCACTATCCAAACTGCAATATATACAGGGGAATCAACAATATAAGCCCAATAGCAGTGAGAAGAAGAGGAAACGTTAATGTGTGATACAATGTCGCCAACGACAATATATCCTAGAGCCCTGACACTATTTTCATTTTAGCCTCAAAACATAATGGAAAAAACAAAATCTAGGATACGGTGTCACCAACGACAGGATATCCTAGCGCCGTGTCAATATTTTCTTTTAAACCTCATACATCATTGTCCGGGTGAGGAGGGGGAGGGAAGCTGAAGCCCCGTGTCCAGGGACAACATTTCAAGGAGGCAGATATCGAGTCTCCAGCTGCAGTCATTGAGGTTGGTCATTTGCTAGCAGCTGCCTGCGTCACTTTTCTAGCTGGGATTGGGGTCCCGGCAGCTGCCTTGTATAGCACTGCGTAAAATGTGTACTTTACAAAACGGGTCTAGAAATAGCATAGCAAGCTAAATCGGTCAAGCAGGCAAATGAGCAAATCACAAGTTTTCCCTCTGCCTTCTAATTTTACCTTCCTCTGTTTTTCATATTTGTATTGCCTTATATTCATGTCAAGTTAATCGCGTTAGAAACCAAGAAAGGTATGCACAATATCTTGAAGAAAGTTTAGAACTTTGACGGATGAAGACTCTTATAAAATTTGCTGAAGCGTAAATTAAACTAATAAACAGTGAAGTTGTACTTTAATCTAGACTGGAGTTTCCTCTGTAAAAGTATTTACATGATTGGTAAGAATACCATCAGTATGTATTTATTTGTTTTTAGTCTGAACGCTTACTTATTATGAACTTCATTCTAAATCCCAACTGAAGTAATACTAAAGAAACTGTATTTGAAATCATATTTTTAAAAAGCACACACAAAACAAAACAAAACACTTTAACTGATTCAAATTGTAACAACCAAAAACAAGTGATCCCCCACAAGGGAAGCTGATTTTAAAGGTATTGTACACTTTTGGTAACAGCTCAAAATCAGTGTCCACATTTTGCGTGATTAAACATATGCATGAACAAACAAACCTGTGAAAGTTTGAGCTCAATTGGTCATCGAGGTCACGAGAAAATAGTGAAAAGAGATCTTATGTGTTTTCTGTTTTTTCAAATTATCGTGCGCGATAATTACTATTGTTTTATTCGTTTCTCAGAAAGGATAGCATTTTAGGCAGAAATATTTTAAGGAACCCCTTCTACCATTACTTACTTTAAATCGTGTCAGTTATGTGTGAATCTGTGAACATTGTGTTTTTCAATCTTACCAATAGTGTACAGGGCCTTTAAATAGTTTGGAGTTTAACAAAAAAATATTGACTAGTGCAGAAGTTAGGTGACCCCTGGCTGCTGCTACCCAAGGTAAAAACTGAAAAACAATGATGATTGGCTAACCTAAGTGACTGCTCTGCGCGCCCGCTTGTTAATAACTTTCGAACGCTTGTAGGATGCTTATCATGTGCTTTGTACGCGCATGTAAAATGTATGTACTTTTACAGAAAACACTTCAAATGAATCATGTTTTTACATAATCTCCATCATTAGACCAATCACAAGATTTAAAACAAAACATACAACATGAGAGGAGACCAGTTGTTTTTTTACTTGATGCGTCTTTGATAGCGCGCTCTGCGTAGTCTCTAACAAAAAATGGATAAACCACAGGACTAATTCAAATATCCTGAAAAAAAAATATTTGTATGTTTCAACGTCACACTTCCTGGGGGTGACGATTGAGCAAGGCATTCTGGGAAAGAAAGATAAATGTTGCGGCGATAACGTACACCACTGGGGACGAGGTTGATTGTTTAGTATGTTGTTGTATACGCAGGAAGCAAAACAAAGATGGCTGCATCATGTTCGATGGAGGTTCGGCTAGGCACGTTATAATTCAAGCCCTGTGTGCAGAAGACGACTATAAACACGCGCTTTGGAATTGAAAAACAAAACACAACGTTCAAACGAAACCGAATTAATATCACAATAATCTAACTCCAAATGCAGTGCTACCAAGGTGAATGCAGACCCATGGATGATATAATAAATGGAAGTCCATTAAATTGAAAGCTTTGGCCTTCTGCCATTGCCGTCCTTTTCCAAGTCAAGTGTTGTTAGATTATTTTGGGCCTGTATGTGTTTGTGGTGGGTTGTTTTATCGGCCTTTCACTTCCGTAGATTCCGATTCCGATCCAACTCCCGATCGGGTGATAACGATGTGATTGGGGTATCAGTCCCTACTAGACTTAAAGGTTGGATCATTGATTGGTTTATGTCAACGTAAAGCTGATTTTCAGGGAAACTTCTACAGGAAGCTACAATATAATTCACATGTGTGAGGCTCAGCTGAAGAGAGTTCTACTTGCTGGGAGAACAGAAGAAACAACAAACTGTCACGGTTATTTCACATTAACGTCGAATCTATCCACGTTTGGCAAGGTGACACGACAGCGGGTACCAACCGCATCTCTCGCTGCAGCTTCCGCGAACGGACACCAACCCCGAACAATCTGAATAACGATTCATGAATGAACTGTTCCTCATATTCCAAGGTGTTTCGTGTGTGTGTGTGTGTGGGGGGGGGGGGGGGTGCCGGCAATACCCCATCCAGATTACATCGGGGGAATTCTTTCTCAACCATATGGAGTTTTACGTTTCGTCAGTTATTTTAGTTTAACGAGGTTTATGACTATATATAAGTTGTTGGGGATGTAATACTTTAAGATAAAAAATATGAAAGTAAAATCAATTCAACAACATAACGAAGAAAACACCTCCGATATCAACACTTGTGTAAACGCTTGTTTTGGATGCGCGATAATAATTGTCAGATGCTGTAATTGCAACGCTAGGCCTTTTCATTGCAGTCTATGGTTGTTGAGGCGTCAGCGTCCTCTATAAACTGTGCCAAGCGTTAATTTTACGCCGGTGTGACCTTCGCGAATCCGCGTAAGGGGTTTCTAAAAAGTTAAGAGCAAATAAGCATCCTTGTCCCAGAGTTTTAATTATGTTCTAATAATAATTAAAACATTATTTGTGTATTTGCTATAAAAGCTAAAACTAATTTTATAAAATTTGTACTGTGTATTTTTGTTGTTCAGATTTTGTCAATGGATATAATTTAAAACACAGATTTGATTTCAGAAACAAATATGTTCTTCGTTTGACGTGTTTTCTCGTTCCGATACGCGCGAGACTTGCACAGTCTATTGGAAAATGAGTGTTAATTTGAACTGGCTTTTTACTTTGGAAGCACTTTGTAAGTGAGCGCAACGGGGAGTCAAAGTGTTGCTATCACAGACTGGACCATTCCATATAACTAAGAGGGGAGGGGGCAATATCCTAGAGTTGTCTATTTATTATTAATTTTTCATTTATTTATTATTTTATTATATTTTTTTGTTTAGGGGCTGAAACATATTTCCACTCTACACTTCATGCACAAAACTGCACAGACATAAAAAAACCTACCATATCTAAAACCTATATTATTTGTATAGCAGACTGTCAGATGTCTTGCTGGTAGCCTGTGCCTAGGTGCTGAGGTTTCCAACACCCCTTACCATGCCGTTACACTTTGTTGGCTTACCGGGGAGCCTATAAATAGTTGAACCTTCCTGCATAATGTGTAATTTCTGCGGTTACTCCCGCACTTAAAGGAACAATTACAGAATTGGTAAGAAAAAAACTTGTAAAAAAATATACTTTTTGATCACAGACTTACTAACTACACGGTCTAATGATGATGGTAGAAAATATCCCTTAAAATATTTCTGTCTGAAATGCCATATTTGATGAGAAATAAATAAACTAATTTTCCGGACGGAGTTTATCGCTAAGTGAGCGTTTTATTCATTTGTTGAATCTACATGAATTCATGCAAATGTGTAGTCGGTTTTTCACATTTTCTTGTGACCCAGATGGCCGATCGATCTCAAACTTCTACAGGTTTGTCAGTTTATGTATATGGTGGATTACATAAAGTGTTTACACTGCCAGCAACTGTTTTGTCAGCAAAAACCAATTCTGTAATGTTCCTTTAACAGGCTTTAAATTTCGGTCTGACAAAGTTATACAACTGTTTTACTGGAACCCTATACACTGTTCTCTTTCCTTATCAATCCAGATATACGTTTCTGTCCAGAAGATTGCACATGTAAAATGAATAAGTTTATACGGTACCTACCACCAATGATGGAAGTGAACTGCACCAGACACCATGACGCACTTGGGGCTCTGCAGCAACTGCCGAGGCTCACAAACGGAATGTAAGTGTTGAAAGTGAGCTTTGCCCAGTTCTACTGTAAGAATATTGTTTAAAGCCCTGCGTGACACCATCAATAACAACAATAACTACGCAACAACAAATCGCCCACTTAGACCATTGGATAGTTTTCAAATGTCCGTCTTAAAATTAGCGTGTTATGTTTTTTTTTTTCTTCTTCTTCTTTTTGTGGAGAACACAATCACTTTCTAATGGCCCAAACCATTAAATATAGACTCTATAGACTAAAGTAAAACAAATTTAAGCAACATTTCTTTTTAGACGAGCTTACATTTTGTTTATGTTTGTCGAGTTTATACAAATTTACTTGACACCATAAAACAAAGTCACACGCTACATCATTACTGTCCGTTTTATATTTTTGAGGAGAATACAATTTCATCACAAATAGTCTGAACTATCATAAAAGAGCCGCCGGAGAAATTTCAACCCGTTGAGCCATCTGGAAGCCGTCTGGCAAAGAAATGATTGTTTGCAGCAAGTTGTGGCCTGAAGTCCTAGGCAACTACCTCTTTTGAAAATCGTAAAGAATGGTCGTTGATGGATTTGTTTTTAGTCAAAGGAATATCCCAGGGTAATTTCCATTGTTACGTGTTATTCAGCTAGGTCTCAAGAGGAAACTTTAAATTTTTGAAATCGTTTATTAAGAGATGTATTATGGAGAGTTAAATCATGACCACCGTATGTAAACCGATTACAACACAAAAGGGGAAAATAAAAGATTTCGATAGGGGAACTATAAAGACCGGGGTGCTCAAAGGAAAGAACAAAATAATGTGTGTGTGTGTGTGTGTGTGTGTGTGTGTGTGTGTGTGTGGACACACGGAAGGGCATATGTGGGGTCCTGACAACAATGGAACAATGGACCCCACAAGGTCATTTCAATAGGAACAATTGGGCCCCACAAGGGAATTCTTCAGAAAAGGGAATAATAGAACAACAATAGCAGTACCCCACATTCCGGATCCGTAAGGATGTGTGTGTGTGTGTGTGTGTGTGTGTGTGTGTGTGTGTGTGTGTGTGGTGTACACACAGAAGGGCATATGTGGGGTCCTGACAACAATGGAACAATGGACCCCACAAGGTCATTTCAATAGGAACAATTGGGCCCCACAAGGGAATTCTTCAGAAAAGGGAATAATAGAACAACAATAGCAGTACCCCACAAACCGGATCCGTAAGGATGTGTGTGTGTGTGTGTGTGTGTGTGTGTGTGTGTGTGTGTGTGTGTGTGTGGATGTGTGGACACACACAAGGGCATATGTGGGGTCCTGACAACAATGGAACAATGGACCCCACAAGGTCATTTCAATAGGAACAATTGGGCCCCACAAGGGAATTCTTCAGAAAAGGGAATAATAGAACAACAATAGCAGTACCCCACAAACCGGATCCGTAAGGATGTGTGTGTGTGTGTGTGTGTGTGTGTGTGTGTGTGTGTGTGTGTGTGTGTGTGTGTGTGTGTGGATGTGTGGACACACACAAGGGCATATGTGGGGTCCTGACAACAATGGAACAATGGACCCCACAAGGTCATTTCAATAGGAACAATTGGGCCCCACAAGGGAATTCTTCAGAAAAGGGAATAATAGAACAACAATAGCAGTACCCCACAAACCGGATCCGTAAGGATGTGTGTGTGTGTGTGTGTGTGTGTGTGTGTGTGTGTGTGTGTACACACAGAAGGGCATATGTGGGGTCCTGACAACAATGGAACAATGGACCCCACAAGGTCATTTCAATAGGAACAATTGGGCCCCACAAGGGAATTCTTCAGAAAAGGGAATAATAGAACAACAATAGCAGTACCCACAAACCGGATCCGTAAGGATGTGTGTGTGTGTGTGTGTGTGTGTGTGTGTGTGTACACACAGAAGGGCATATGTGGGGTCCTGACAACAATAGAACAATGGACCCCACAAGGTCATTTCAATAGGAACAATTGGGCCCCACAAGGGAATTCTTCAGAAAAGGGAATAATAGAACAACAATAGCAGTACCCCACAAACCGGATCCGTAAGGATGTGTGTGTGTGTGTGTGTGAGAGTTTGTAGTGACATTCAAACCGTGGACTTACAACAAAAGGGACAATTGGTCCACGTTTGCTATCACAAAGGAAAACAATGAGGTCCACGTTTGTCAGGACAAAGAGTTGAACAAAGGAGGGTTCACGATTGGAGGTCATTGGAACACTTGTGTGTATTTGCACTTGTAGTGCACTCAAAACTAGAGAAAATAAGGTAAATAATAAGGCAAATAAAGCAAATCTGATTTATAACATAGGTAACAAGCAATACAAAAATAAATTTAAAAAAAAAGGCCTCTGCAAACTGATTGCCAACCAATAGGAATAGTATGAATGCACACAAAATGTAATGGTCTGACGTTTCAACCCTGAGAATAGTCTTTCTCAAAGTCTAATTGACAACACACAACACACATAAACAAGTGCACTCGTGTAACCAATGTAGTCAAGTAAAAAAATTATATATAATAATAATAATAATAATCTTTTTAAAAAGGCCTAGGTTGAAGGAATATGTATTGCTTATTAAAATGTTTGTGGACGTACTCCTGGCAAAACTCAACTTGAATTGAAGTGTTAATTTAATACCACTCAGTTCTTATATAGCGCTTGATTCACGGGCATGTCAAAGCACTTATTATTTGTTGTAACGCCGGGTGTGCAAAGCTAAGTTTGAATGATGAGACCCAGTTTTGAAGAACGTTGTTAAGTTTTACGAGATTGTGAGTGGGGCAATCTGCAGTCAACTCTGGCAGAAACACCGGGGCAAGCAACCCAATTCTATTCGCGATAAGTGCATAGGCTACTGATTCTAGTATAGCGTCCATTACACAATTTGTTCAGAACTGACCAAGATTCAGGGTCCCAATTGTATTTATTTATTTATTTATTTATTCTGGTTGTGAAGCCAAGGACTCTCAGAAAGCGAACTTAATCATTATACTAGCCAAGAACCCCGTGGAGAGAAGACAATGAAGGAGGTGTTGGAGGAAAACCCCGGAGAAATATTCCAGGGGGAAAACCCACGCAATCAGGCAGGGACTGAAAAAAAACAATCCACGTAATACCCCGGTGTGATTTGAACTGGGGTCCCCAGAGGTGGAAGGCGAGGCAAGATACCACTACACCAACCTGACTTGTATGACCTGTTTCCGGTTTTAAAACCCGGATTCTGCATAAGTTTGATCAATTTCTGCATCATTTTGACGCACACTGCAAAAACGGGGGTGTTACAATTGAAACCATGGGTGTTTTCACATATAGATACCCCAAAAGAATCAACATTTACATCATAGGGTGTTAAGATGACACCAATTTCTGCCAATTAACACCAATTCCTGCCAAAACAATTACATTTCAGTTGTTTTAAAACCCTACAATGTTCAGATCAATTATCGTTTGGGTATCTATATGCGACAACGCCCAAGGTGTACATTTTAACACCCATTTTTTTGCAGTGCAGATTCTGGATCATAATGACCACGAAAGGGGCACATGGCCCAACGGGTGTCTTGCTCGTTATTATCTGGATAGCTTCTTGTTTTACCTGTTAAAACAGTTATTATACACTATGATTTTAGCCAACCTTGTGATTTTAAAGGAACATTACAGAATTGGTTTTTGCTAACAAAACAGTTGCTGGCAGTGTAAGCACTTTATGTAATCCACCATATACATAAACTGACAAACCTGTAGAAGTTTATCGGCCATCTGGGTCACGAAAAAATAGTAAAAAAACGATTACACATTTGCATGAAATCCTATAGATTCAACAAGTGAATAAAACGCTCACTGAGCGATAAACTCCTATCGGAAAATTAGTTTATTCATTTCTCATCAAATTTGGCATTTCAGACAGAAATATTTCAAGTGATGTTTTCTACCATCATCATCATCAGACCGTGTAAGTTTGATGTAAATCTGTGATAAAAAGTATTTTTTACAAGTTTTTTCTTACCAATTCTGTTATGTTCCTTTAATGAACCGGAAGAAAAATGTATTTTTAACTGTTAGTATGTGTGGGTAGGTATGCACATTCAAGCCGGGAACCTATAACAAAAGAGGACATTAGGGTTCCCAGTTGGGTAAAGGTCCCCAGTTGGAAAGTGTGAACAAAACCATTGAGAGCTGTTGCCAAAAAGTTTAAGTACAAACAAAACAGGGACAATAGGAGGTCCTCGATTGCAGGTGTTTACCATTTTGTTTTTATCTTTTTCCTGTGCCTTGCATTTTTTTCTTTGATTTTCGTATCTTTTCGAAACGTATTTTTTATATTTGCATTTTTTACTGTATTATGGGGGGGGGGGTAATTATATATTTATATAAATTTGAATCTATTTTACAAAATCGGTATACTTTTGTTTTTATTGTGACATGCCTGAATGAGGTGTTGTTAAATAGTAGTAGTGTTATTATTATTATCATTTCAGCAAAATGAGGCGAGACCTAATCACAGACTTGGAGCCCGGTACCTTCGATCACTTACCCTACCTCATCAACCTGTAAGTCATAGCCATGCAATAATAAGCTCTATTAGTTTTAGTTGACAATGAGTCTTCAACGTTTTATGTTCAATGTAATGATGAATTCGTCACCAACGCCACGAACTGACACACAGTGTACAAACCCTCCTTTTTTTGATTAAACAATGTTCATCGAGACCTGCAATTTAATGACGCTTCAACACTTCAGGAGATTTTTATTTTGTTTACTTACGATAATTAGGCCTTGCAACTTTGCACCGAAACTGACAATTTTCGTCGCATCGAACTGACACGAAAAATCAATTTACCATTGCAACACATGGCCCGCTCCAACCTAAAAATAAATGTGCAAAATAAAAACGTTTCCACGTTTCCACCTACATTTTCCCGAATTGATTGTAATACATCGAATGGTGCTATTTCGTGGAAACGGAAACTTTCTGTTTGCGTTACTTTTCGAACTGACACAAAACTTTATTTATGTAATGCTTATCAGTTAAGGACAAAAATCAGTAAAAAGGACCGTAAATAATATAATCTGCACAGTAAGAAAATTACTTTAAAGGAACATTACATATATGTTTTTGCTAACAAAACAGTTAATGGCAGTGTAAGCACTTTATGTAATCCACCATATACATAAACTGACAAACCTGTAGAAGTTTGAGATCGATCGGCCATCTGGGTCACCAGAAAATAGTGAAAAACCGATTACACATTTGCATGAAGTCATATAGATTCAACAAATGAATAAAACGCTCACTGAGCGATAAACTCCAACCGGAAGATTAGTTTATTAATTTCTCATCAAATATGGCATTTCAGACAAAAATATTTCAAGGGATGTTTTCTACTATCATCATCATTAGGCCGTGTAAGTTTTATGTAAATCTGTAATCAAAAGTATATTTTACAAGTTTTTTCTTGCCAATTCTGTAATGTTCCTTTAAGATACCCTGACATTTTGTAGGAATGCCTGATTTTAAAAACCGTTTAACCAATTGCTACTTTATTGATTATGGTATCTACGTGTGCGTCATAGTACGTGGCATCATCGACGATTTATACTGTCAAGTTATCACTTATCAACAAACAAACAATGAAAGTCACATGTGAATGTTTCAGCTGAATACATGCATGAACCGTTTCTAAGATATCTGAGGGTTGGTGTCCGTTGGCAATTGAGGCGGCCAGAGATGCAGTCACTAATTAACTGTGATGGAACCGTGATATTTTTTTACAAGTAGACACTGTATTCAGCTGATACTTTTTGCGTGTGACTTTTATTGTATCTTTCTGGATAATTATGCCAATAAACCAGCATGACGCGGACAAAAACCCATCCGATGACCCCATCTTTAACGACACTGCTGCTTGGTGAGCATGACCACACAAGTGGGTCATGCAGACCAGATTTATTGCATTTGCCCAGAGTTGTGAATCCAGGACAACCCTGACCCCTATTTCTTTTTTGTAGAATTCAGTTCAAATGTATCAATGATTAAAACGCACTGGCTTTGGGGATTAGATGGAGGCATCTTCTTGGCGCCGTGGATTGTGGGGAATTTGTAACAGCCCTACCAATGACTATTTCTTGTTATGAAAACTTAGGTACACTCAAAAGCCTTTAGCACTGATACCCGTAGGCCTGAAGATACACGTGTAGAACAAAGTGGTGAACAAATGATACGGTCAAATTCATTTTTGGTTGTTCACTATTCTTCGTTTTTTTTTCTCCAATGGATAGAGTTTCTTTGAAAACGAGGAAAAAAATCAAGTCTCTAACCTTACGTTAAACTGGTGTCAAAATACATTGTGTTTAATACACCTTAATCTGCAATTTTCGTCAAAACCGAGAAGAGTTCAACGGCGTCACAATTCAAATACTAAATCTTTTTATTTTCCTACAAAGAATTTTTCAGTTCCTTCCCGAATTGTAATGATCCTCAATCAAAACAGCAATGTAGATTACCTTTTCACTGGCGCAAAAAAATAATTTGTTGTACTATACTTGTACCCCTATTTGTTGTTGCTGTCCGCTGACTTTATGTTTCATATTTCGCGCTGAAAGAGTATCAACTAAATGTCCGCGTCTTTACGTGAGGTTTGAGACTTGAAATTCTTCCCCACGTTCATAAAGAATATTATATGTACCGGAAAATGGTTACGTCAAAATAATCAATTTGCCCCTGTAGTCCCTCTGTAAATATGGAGAGATACCTCCGAATAAAAAGGGAAAACCACGCAATCGGGTAGGGACTGAAATCCCACTCTACATGCAGGGCCCCAATCAAGGATTCCAACTTGGGTCACAAAGGTGAAAGGCAGTGAATAAACCAATCCACTGAGCCAACCGGACCAACGAACAAACAAAGCGCAAAATGAGAGGAGGTTAAAAAATGAAATATGTACAGACACGGTTTAAGAAGGGGTCCTGGGTCTTATTTATTATTATTATTTTGTTGGTTAACGTTATGCTAATTTACAGGCAAAATTATATACAATAAAAGTCGCATGTGAAAGCTTCAGCTGAATATACAGTGTCTACTTGCTGAGAAAAACAGGCACAAAAATGTCAATGTATTTTCACAAGAACGTCGAATCCATCCACGTTCAGCGAGTTGACAGCGCGTGTACCAACCGCATCTCTGCCACAGCATTCGCCAACGGACGTCGAACCTTCTGAAATCTGACAAGCGATTCATTCACGAATCGCTTTTCAGATTTGAGTGTTTTGATGTGAACAATTATTCACTTCTAAGGGAATCATTTCTCAAAATAATGTGTGCTATCAACAGCTGCTGCAGCAGCGCGTCGCAACGAGTAAGCTTGTGTGGTCATTGTCGGCGTATTTACCAATATCCGACCATGCCTTTAACGAAGCATGCAAAAGGACCTATCGACAAACAAGACAAATTTAATTCGACCACAACTAAATCACAAAGTTTTGTGAAGTAGAAAACCAACATTTCGACAAACAAGACAAATTTGTTCAACAAAAAAATAAAATAAAAAAAATTAAAAATTACATTGTTTTGCTAGAAGTAGAAAACCACCTGAAAAGAACACTGTGTTAAAAATTCAAGAGATGAGAGCCCTTTTTAATAACCTTAACTTCCAACCGGAAGACAACTTTGGATACCTTGAAAAAAAAGGCGATTCGAAAGAGTAAAGTAGAAAATCAGTTTAGACAGTGGAAGTATTGCGCGTACTCGGTCATTGTGGGTCCCACGTGCATTGTTTTAACGCGTGAAAGAATTAAACTCGAGTGTTAATGCTCGAATACGCGCGAGACTTGCACATTCTGATCTTACAGTCGACACCAAGTTGATTTATTCTAACAAGATTTGTGTTGATGTTTTTGTTTTTCCAGAGATGTAGAACAGAACCACATCACAAGATTAAAACATGGCGTGTTTCGACACTTAAAACTTGTCAGAATACTGTGAGTATTTTTGTACTGATTACTTTTCTTGGTTTAAAGGCACTGGACACTTTTGGTAATTACTCAAAATAATTGTTAGTATAAAAACTTACTTGGTAACGAGCAATGGAGAGCTGTTGATAGTATAAAACATTGTGAGAAACGGCTCCCTCTGAAGTAACGTAGTTTTTGAGAAAGAAGTAAACTATTTGAATTGATTTTGAGACCTCACGCGTGAGGTCTCGAAATCAAGCATCTGAAAGCACACAACTTCGTGTGACAAGGGTGTTTTTTCTTTCATTATTATCTCGCGACTTCGACGACCAATTGAGTTCAAATTTTCACAGGTTTGTTATTTTGTGCATATGTTGAGATACACCAAGTGAGAAGACTGGTCTTTGACAATTACCAAAGGTGCCCAGTGTCTTTAAAGCTTCTTTCTAGGAGTTGTGTTTTCCTGAATAATCTGCGTGGCTGATGCACCCGCCCATTTCACTGTTGAGCTATTTACAGGCCTGAAATTTGAACTTTTGAGAGGGCATTGCCATTTTCCTTTTGCTATGGGCACTTCCACTGGAGAATCGGAAAGTCTGTGGGGAAACTTTAGAAGGGGCACCAAGGTCATGACCAGGGCAATGGGGGTCATGGCCTCCATGGCCTTCGTGTAATTCCACCCGCCGATTTCACGAAATCTTACGCAACTGCGCATGTCTTGCACAAGTGGACTTAATACGCAGTTGCGTAAAGTTTCATGAAATCGGCTTCACGTCTCAGTAGCCTGTATTTATATTGATTAGAGAACGAAACATGTTACGTAAGTTGACTACGTGTGCTTTTCTTTGAATCGCTTAAAGAGGAAGGGAAACGTCAAATTCAATTTTGTGATGTACTCATTTTCCAATAGAGTCCTCATGTGAGTGGGGAAACAATTCCTGACTTTCAATTATGTTCAACCAAAGTGGCCTTGAACTTGATTCTTAGACCTACTGACGAAAATTTCCTCCGTGGAATGTAAAGACCCATTAGGCCTAGTTGTTGAAATCCAATGACGCCATGATTTCAAAGTTCGCTCTGAAAAAAATAAGGCATGAACCAAAACATCCTTGTACACAAATGCACTGACACATTTCACTAAACAATGATGTCATCGGATGTTTTGGGATGTGGACAACTGTTGCACTGGAAGGGTATCGAAAAGAATGGCAATCTACACCATTCCTAACGTGAGGTTAGAGATACGTTACTTGACCCTTGTCTTTTCCCTTAATTTTCCCTGTCTTAAAATATAGAGTTCATTGCCGCACATCAGGCCAAAAAAACAAAACAGTTAGCGTCCCTGCCCGCTTCCTTTTTAGAGGCCGCACCTTGTTTTCTCTCTTTTTTTTAAAGGATAAATTTGAACGATCTCTGACGAAAAAAAAATATACATATATATATATATATATATATATATATATATATATATATATATATATATATATATATATATATATAACTATCGTTTTTATCGTTTATCCCGGATCATCCCTAAAGGGCTCCAGATCAAGTGTGCCCCTTCCTTTGGGGACCTTGAACCCTCATTTTTGAAGAAATGGAATAAAACACTCACTAACACATCTTTCCATCTGCTCAGGTTACTGGAAGATCAATGCCAACAATACATTGATAACCAGTTACTTGAGATAACAGAGACTGAATCTCAACTCCAAGAATCATGCTCCAATCAAGAGTATGAACATTTACATGATATCCTACGATCTAATGTTAACCACCTACGGTCCACCCTAACGGACAAACAGAACAAGAAACGTATGAATGTCCAAGCTAACCATAAGAAATACATTCATAGACGTTTCCACAGCAAGAGGCCAACTCTTACTCACCCCCTTGAAAGGTCGCCAGATACAACATGTACAGTAGTCAATCTGTCTGACAAAGTCTTAACCGACCCACAGGTTAAACTCCTTTCAAGGGGTCTTAAGTTTTGCCCCACACCTAGAGAACCCAACCAACTGTCTTTCCAACAGGACATGGCCCAATTCAACCGCAGGTTACGCCTACGTGAATATTTTCATGTAGAGCCATCCACAGATGACGAGTCATCTGTTGAGATCCAACCCACCCGCAACCGCTTCAAGGAAAAGAGTAGTTGGGTACCCCCTAAGAACCGAGATGTAGCTCTAGACGCTTACATCAATTCAGTCAACTCTGAGGTTCTTAAGGTCCCCAACACCTCGACACCCAATAACCTCCCCCAAGATGAACGCCACGCCCTAACACAGCTCCGCCAATCATCAGACATAGTGATTAAACGAGCTGACAAGGGGTCCGCAGTTGTAGTCATGAACACACATGATTATATAGCTGAGGGCCTCAAACAGCTCAGCAACACTGATCATTATATTGAATGTGACACTGACCCTACTCAATCGTTTTCCAAACAAATCAGTGACACTCTGGTTAAAATTCACAATGCCAACGGTATCGAGAAAGATACGTTTAACTATCTCCTCCCACAGGACCCCCGTACAGCACGCTTCTACCTTCTACCCAAGATACACAAGCCCAACAACCCGGGTCGACCCATTGTATCTGGTAATGGTAGCCCCACAGAACGCATTTCTGAGTTTGTCGATAGTTTCCTCAACCCCTTAGTCTCCCGCATCCCGTCCTTCATAAAGGATACCACAGACTTCCTCCATAAACTAGAGGAAGTCAAACATCAAATACCTGACTCTGCTATTCTGGTTACTCTGGATGTTTCATCACTGTATACTAACATACCCCATAATGAAGGCATGAGTGCTTGTGTCTCTGCTCTCAGGGCCAATAGACAATCCCGCCCCTCAGTGAGAGAGATTAAGGAACTCATCAGCCACATTCTCACTAAGAACAATTTTTCATTTACTGACAGACATTTTGTACAGGTACAAGGTACCGCAATGGGTACCAAAATGGCACCCTCATATGCCAACCTATTCATGTCTGACTTAGAGGGCAGACTCCTGTCCTCTGCCCCCAACCGCCCACTAGTTTGGTGGAGATTTATCGATGATATTTTCTCCATATGGTGTGGTGGTCAAGACAGCTTGGATGAGTTTATCGACCATATAAACTCATTCCACCCCACCATAAAGTTCACCACTGAATGCTCTCTCACAAGTGTGAACTTTCTAGATGTAACCGTAACTAAATCCCCTAATGGCATTATTACGGATGTATACAGCAAACCCACTGACACCCACCAGTATCTTCTCTCCAACAGTTGCCACCCTAGTCACTGTAAGAAGGCAATTGCTTACAGTCAAGCATTACGTATAAGGCGTATCTGTTCCACAGATACCTTGTACAAAAGTCGTTCATCCGACCTAAGGAAACACCTTGTTTCAAGGGGCCACAGCGAACGCAGGGTCCAACTTGCCATCAACAGAGCCCTCAACATACCTCGTCACACTTTGTTGACCAACACGAGAACGAAAAAAGCCCCGACCAAGAGAGTTGCCCTAGTCACCACCTTCCACCCTAAACTGCCTAAACTCTCATCAATCCTCAATAACAATATGAATATACTTCACTCCTCTAACAGGTTATGCTCAGCAATCCCTGAGCCCCCCATGGTTGCATTCCGCCGCCCTAAAAACCTGGGAGACATCCTAGTCAGGGCTAAACTCCCACCAGGTACATGCCAAACACCACCCATAACAGAAATACTAGGTTGTCACAAATGTACCCGCTCCAAGTGTAGAACATGTCTCTACATCAAACCGGCACTTAAAGTAAAGAGTCATAGCACTGGCTCTTCTTACAACATCAAGACCGACTCCCAATGTAGCACACCTAATGTAGTCTATGTTATATCATGTAAGAAATGTGGACTACAATATGTGGGAGAGACTAAGACCAAACTCAGTCTTCGCTTTGCGAACCATGTCTCGTCCATAAAGACCAAGAAACAGTACCCCGTCTCCATCCACTTCAACAGCCCCAATCACAACGTCAAAGATGTTGAACTTATGGTGATTGAGGCTTGCAATGGTGATGACACACACCGCAAACTCAGAGAATCGCATTGGATTCACCAACTTAAGACAGTCCAACCCTTTGGACTTAACATCAACACCGGTGTCAAATAAATTCCCACTTCATTTACTGCTTACTTATTTATTTTATGTAATATAAATACAATTACTGGTAATAACCTGTTCTTTCAATGATTGATTTGTTTTCCATTCTTAAGTTGTTTTAAAAATCATATTTTCTCCACTGGCTAACTGTTACCGTTCTTTTTCTCGACAAGTTTTTTGGAGATCATTCTGTGTAATATAAATACAATTACTGGTAATAACCTGTTCTTTCAATGATTGATTTGTTTTCCATTCTTAAGTTGTTTTAAAAATCATATTTTCTCCACTGGCTAACTGTTACCGTTCTTTTTCTCGACAAGTTTTTTGGAGATCGACCTGTTCTTTTCCTAATAACCCCTTCTCTCCACAGACTTGTTGTTCTATAATTACCTCCCTTTCACATTGCTGTATATACTTTGGTCCTGTTCCCTATTGTTAATTGCATTTTACCCAATGCCTCGTGCCCCTTAATCTTGTCCTTTCATGTCTCCCGCCTGGTCCAGTAATCCTCCCTTTCACTGACCATCCTTTTGTCCCCACCACATAACTCTCATTGGCTCTTGACCGCCCCATTGTTTGTAAACTAATAACACTGATTGGCTATAATTTTCCCTCCTTTTTCTGGATACCATCCCATTGTTCTTTGCCTCTCTTTTTTGCTATAAATGGATATGTTTTTCGTTTGTGCTTGTTTTTGCCTCTGACGAAGGTCCGGTTTGGATCGAAAGCTAAGGCCATCTACCCTACAAATTTTATATATATATATATATATATATATAGCACTGGCTCTTCTTACAACATCAAGACCGACTCCCAATGTAGCACACCAAATGTAGTCTATGTTATATCATGTAAGAAATGTGGACTACAATATGTGGGTGAGACTAAGACCAAACTCAGTCTTCGCTTTGCGAACCATGTCTCTTCCATAAAGACCAAGAAACAGTACCCCGTCTCCATCCACTTCAACAGCCCCAATCACAACGTCAAAGATGTTGAACTTATGGTGATTGAGGCTTGCAATGGTGATGACACACACCACAAACTCAGAGAATCACATTGGATTCACCAACTTAAGACAGTCCAACCCTTTGGACTTAACATCAACACCGGTGTCAAATAAATTCCAGACATGAACAGCCCCCCCCCCCCAAAAAAAAAAAAAATAAATAAATAAAAAAAAAAAAAAAAAAAAAAAAAAAAAAAAAAAAAAAAAAAAAAAAAAAAAAAAAAATTCTTTCTTTTCGTATTCTCTCTAATTTTTTTTTTTTTACCTTTTCTGTTGTTTGTCTTTATTTGGTCTTGCAGTAAGCTCAACATGAATGATTTGGTTACAATAGATGCAGGAGTCTTTGAACCATTGACGTCACTTGGTCAAGTACTGTAAGTATCCCATATCTTCGTACCGTAGCTAATAATTAGGCCAAAAAAAGTTCTGTTTCCGATTACATGTCATTTAAAAAAAGGGTCGGTAGGTCGGAATTTTTTGCGTTTTTTGTTTTATTCTGATACGATTGACGATAAGTCCACGATCCTTCATGTGTTGAGCGCAATCAACGGATTTGCACAGCGAATTGTGCAAAATTGCTCGCAAACTGTAGTTTTCGCTCTGCAGATTTGGCAGTTAATTTGCCCATTGGCAGTTCAAGCGGCCGATTGGTCAAAAATGTGCGCAATCTACAGGTTGCGCAAATTCTTTGCAAATTCTTCGCCGTGTACACACGTGCGCGATGCGCATTGAATTATGTTGCCCAAAACATGTTAAATTGGTAAAAGTCAGACATTTTCTTCCAGGTTATTTTTTTTTAACCGTTTTTTCCGTTTTCCCCCGTTTTTAAAAAGCCGAATAAAAAGTTTAAGGTCGCGGCGTAAAAAGTAGGATCGGTCGGGGAACCGGAAACAGAACCCTTTTTTGGGGGGGGTGGGGCGGGGGGGGGGGGCTTTCTAGATACGTAAGCAACTTTTGGGGGTAAAGTACGTAGGACGGAAACCAAATTGATTGGTTTCAATCAGACAGCAAACCAGTAGGCTACCAATCGTACAGAAATACACTCAAAGTCGAAGATGTAGCATTTGACGACGCCATAAACAGCCGTTGTTTTTTTGACATGGAGATGCAATGTGTCATTAGGTGATGGGATTGCACTTTCGATGATCAAGCAGAAAACCATTTGCACGCAGTCCAAGTAAGTAATGAGAAAGATATTTGGCTCTAGGGCCATCGCAGAAATTTCATTTGAACAAATTATAGACACATTTAATAAGCAATTGCAGACACTTAGAAAATTGTTAAAATTGAAGGTTATTCTACGTGTATTTTTTATTTTAAGTACAAATCTGCGATGGCCTTACAACAAAATAATAATTTCCATTCAGAAACAAAATGGCTGTGTGCCAAATGTTATAATTGTGTCATCGAAGGTACAGTTCCACCGAAATCCCCCACCTACATCTCTGCCCAAGTAAAGACCTGATAATGACATGAACGCGCAGTGATAAAAAGTGACCTCAAATTTTAAGGAAAATTACAATCAAAAATCACGTAGTTTACATTTTTGAATTTGTGTGTACTTCTCGCTTAAAACAAAGCTGAAAGCCATCATGCTCACTTTCAAAATTATGATTTGAATGTTAAGTGGGCAATCATCTCGATAAATGCCGCCCATTGGGCAGTCGGGTAGGTGATGTGGTAGCTTTCCTCGCCTTCTACCTCTAGGACCCCAGTTCGAATCCCGTGCTTTGCGGATTGATTTTTCAGTCCCTACCTGATTGCGTGGTTTTTCCTTGGAATACTTATCTGGGTTTTTTCTCGCATCCCTTCGTTGTCTTCTGTCTATCTGGTTCTTGGCTAGTATAGTGATAAGTTTCGCTTTTCCGAGTGTTCTTGCTTTCACGTCCTGAACTAATGAAATGAATTGAAATGACAATGTGCTTTATCACGAAGCTAGAAAAGGGCATCGCCAAACATATGAAATACATTGCATCAACAAAGGACAGCATTACGTCATGCCGTGCCTTGTTTGCGTTTTCACGAAGTATACTTGAATGCTAGGATAGGGGTCGAACTTGCGTTTGGAGAAACCTTTGGAGTGCCACGGCAGACCAGGGTTGTGTACTCCTCAGGGAGCTGAAAAAGGGTTACAGGAAAGCTGAATGACGGGGAACTAATAATAAAGCGCATTGATAACAGGCATGTCAGCTGAGCGTAATCCTGTGACCTGCCAACCCTTCACTAAGTAGAACAAACACTATACATGTGCGCCGAAGTAGGTCATCGCCCTTTGGCGGTTTGCACGACGAGACAGGCATGTTTGACTAATAATTGTGTCAACTGACTCTAAATTCACAATCAAGTTTCAATACTGCAAGAGTTTTCAGTTTTGAATTAAGCACCATTTTGGGATTAAAGTATCTCAACACGTTATTTTAACGCGTTTTGACAAGCCCGACGTCCCCATCGGGAAGAAAGGGGTGATAGGGTGTGTGTTTATTGCAGACTAGCAGATGGGGAATTATTTTACTTCCTCCTGAGGCACCTCGGTGCACCGGGTTCGTGTACTGATCTAGATAGGCAACTGATGGATAACATTTCAACGAAATTAAATTAGTTACAATTAGTAACATGTGGTTTCTTGCTCTAATTATAATGTTCTTGTTTGGTTCTGCGTCGACCCAGTATTATTGGATCCAAATAAAGTACATTGACCGGTAAAGTAGGGTAAATATATATTCCCTGTAGACACGCAACATAATGCAGATCGCCCTTTGCTTTATACAGTTTGTAGACACTCAAAATCACTCCGTAAACACTTAACCCCCAGATGCCAATAATCTTGCAAGTTCGCACAAGAGCCATTTGTGGACTAGCTACTTGTGATTAAGAGGCCCAGGGATGATAAACTCAATGTGTCGAGTAGTAAACCTCGTGTCCTAGTGTGGGACTTATTGTTGACACTTACCGAACATTTTACCCGCCTTTGGCGTTCCAAATGGTTGAAATAATACTACATCGATGGAAAACAAAATTACTGTAAGTATTCCACCTACAGTACCCTTGGTTCAAATCCCACTGTGTGTATCCAGTCCCTACCTAATGGCTCTGGCTGTCCCTGGAAGAATTGTTCCTCCCACATGTAAAACTGGAACTTCCTTCCTCGTCTTCTCTCCATGTGATTCTTGGCAAATGTCTTGATTAAATCCGCTTTTCTGAGAGTTTGGCTTAACATCCAGAATTATTTTGTAGATTATGCGTTTTTCACAGCACAGCATTTATAATTCAACCGCGATATTATTCCTGACCAACAGGCGACTAGACAGTAACAGACTGGTGGACATAAATGAAAACACGTTCCGAGGTCTCGCTAGACTTAGTTATCTGTAAGTATCGGTTTGTATCATTTTGTGCATGTTTACTCTTCCATTTGTTTGTGTCGTGCCCTTCTTCGGACTCATATACATTTTTTTTCAGGGTAGTCTTTTAGATCACCCTAAAAAAAAAACAGCCCAAGAACTTTTGATGTGCACCATTAAACGCCTGACTGGGAAGGCTGTCATCGGGCTGTAGTTTCGTGGCCGGGTTTAAATGTACTATACAGGATTGCAAGGCTAACAAAACATAACTTTTTTAACTTTAGTCTGATAACTTACTGATTATGAAGTTATTATACTAAAACCTATTTTGTATGTGAAATATTTCCCTGTGAAATTGAGTCATACACATTTGAGAAAACTGTATCTGAACACCTATTTCAAAAAAAAAAAAAACACGCAACGGCTGATTTCGGTTGTTACAACCAAAATTAAGCTCAATGTGTTACATGCTGAAAATAAGGTATTTTCACTATTTTGTTCTGACTCACACAGCGGAATTAAGCCCAAAATCAACATGTTTGTTAATTCATGTATTACATGAAATAACAAACATGTTAAAATTATGATTGATCACATGAACAATACATGAACATGGTCCACGACCAAATGTCAGCTTTAACCAATCATGTATACTACCTTTAAATAGTGTGCAGAACATTTGCAAGATTGACAATGTAGATGTTCAATGTACACATAACTTACAGGGTGAAAATAATGGTCATCGAAAACCAAAGTCCAAAACCCGAAGTTCGAAAACGTGTTATACCTTTTGGGTGATAATTTCGAAAACCAACCAGAACATCGCTACGTGGCACACGATTCTTAAAGTCGTGTTTTGATCGCTTTATTTGTTGTCTGTCTCAATAACTAATGCTCTTCCATTCGCTTACTGATGTACTTTACAAATGTTTAAAACATATTCAACGGTAGGTTTCGCTTCCAGTGTACGTAGCGGACCTTCAAGAGGCGAAGTGTTTGTGTAAAAGAGATTATTTTCGGTAAAGATGACAAGTAACACTTGTTGATACTCTACTGTTTCAGGCGCCTGGGGAACAACGAAATCCAAACGCTGAAATCCAATACGTTCCAGCATCTCAGCAGCCTGGTCTCTTTGTAAGTTATTGTTAATAGTACACTCTGTGAAAACTCTGGTGTAAAATTGATTCTCATGGTATAAATCATGTGACTACATTGATACGGTACTTGTTTTCAGTTCACCGGGGATATATTACGGTAATGGTGATAACTAGCATTAGGTCGGTACAACCACAAGTGAATCTCTTTTGGGAGGACTGCTGCCTCTAATAAAGGGCCGACGTGGTATAGTCTGCTCGTCTTCAGTTTCTCCTGAAGACGAGCAGAGTGTACTGTTCGCACCTCGAGCCCACACTGGCTCAACATTCCCCCTAAAAGATATGCACACAAGGTTGTATTCGCTACTTTACTAGTTAAAGTTACTTCTTGTTGCTCACTTAATGCAAAGCTTCAAACATCAATTACCAAGTCGGTGTTGTCACATATAAATATCGGAAAGATAACACCCCAGTTTTTGTTTGCAGTGTAGTGTAATGTGTTAGTATGGATACTGTGTGCAGGTGTTAAAGGAATCCACACACTCACTTCCGGGTCAAAACAGACCAATATTCCGGGACCGGAGGGGGGGGGGGGGGTGGGGCTTGCCCATTTTTGGCCCCAAAATGGGTTTTGAACTCGACTGTTGCGTCAGTTTGACCCATTTCGGGGTCATTTTTACACAGATTCCGGATCATAGCGACCCAGAAATGGTTCAAGCACCACAGGACCCGGAATGTTGGACAATTCCAACCCGGGAGTTTCGAGAGTGTAACGCGTAAAGGCTGGCCCGATGATGTCAAACAATAATAATCTACAATGGTAACTGACTGGGTACATTTTAAATAAATTGGGGTTGGACAAAAACACAATTTACCACAGCGGGATTTGAAGCAACGACCACCGGATTAACGTGCTCGCGCTCTACCAACTGAGCTATCTATATTGGCGGTCTCCCTATTTTGTCAATATCAGTGTTCGGGGTGCCAGTTAGAAGCCTTAAAACTGTTAACTGCAGTGTATCCAGGGATCACACCCAAATTTACAAAACAACCCTAGGAGGCGGCAGCATCACGCCCCATCGGTTTCTGCATTATGCTCGTCATAAATGCTTCGTATTATAGTTACTATTTATCCTGTGAAATTGTGAATGATGTCAATTTTCATTTTGCATTTATGCGTTCGTTTGTTTGTTTGTTTTTTTTTTTTTTACTGGTCTACAACATGTTTGAAATGGCAGATGTTCAACATGATGGTACTCATATTTGTCTTAGTTCAATCTCAAAATATTAAAAAATTACCCGGTCAGTTTCCCTTGTGATTTATTAATTGATATTTGAAATCAAAACAGTTGCGTCCCATGAAGGTGATCCCCTGGCTGCCGCCTCCTATGGTTGTTTTGTAAACTTGGGTGTGATCCCTGTATTAGTCACCGGTAGTCGACTGGCACGGAGGGACTGGACAAGTTTACGAATCTGGATCAAAACAACGTCTTGACGATTGTGGCAGAGCTCCCCGGGTAAATTCAGGCAGATCAAACCGAGGCTAATTTTCATAATTTATATAGAAGCATTTAGCACCAGAGTATGTGTATGGAAGTATGGTACCTAGACGCAAGTGATGTTTACTAAAAACTGTCAAACGTCGTGTTGTGTTGGAAATACTGTGGATCGTGTTCGTTCGACTGGCACCGAGTCCGTTTCCGTCTACCTATGAACGTCGCCAATCAAGACTAGAGTCAGTAAAGATTGACCAGCAGAACGAAGTGAATGTACAGGAATACATTTATACTCAATACTAGTCCGCAAAGTCCACGACGAGCTTTGAAAGTGGGGAGTCGAAACTTAAACGCATCTTGAATCGGGAGCCAGTGGAGTTGATGTAGGATGGGTGTTATAATGTTGTGAACGAAGTGTGTGAGACGAGAAAGTCAGCGATGCTTTGGACGATTTGAATCTCCGAAAGTTGCGTATCTGGCTACAACAGGATGTCCATTTAAAGCCACCGTAGTTATCTCTATATTAGTAGCTCTTGATTGAGCTGTGGGTGACGATGTATAGCTCTCCAATTTCAAGCAGGCACTGCGCGTCTTCAGCCGCCTCAAGCTGATGAGGATTAAATGCAAAAGACAAGAAGAAGTTAATTATCCCTCTATGAAAAAGGTCACATGAAACAAACTAATCAGCATGTCAATCACCATTGCTATGACTCAAAAAGAAAAGATGCCCACAAACATGAATTTCAAATGAGTTTAGTTAATTACCTCACGTTCCAATGAGAGTGTGACGTTGAATTGTTTCAACAGCTTAACCATAAACCACTTATTTTGGTTCAGACTTTTCAAAGACCATTATGCCCCGTAGTGTGAATAGTAATACTGAAGTTAATGACTTCACGTTTCAGCCCCTGGGTGAAATCTTAAACGTGGTAAAGACAATATTGAAAGAGCTGACAAATTAGTCTCATGCAGTGTTTATGTTTTGGGTGATGTCGACTTCCAAACCCAAACAATTCTCGGGATGACGACATCATTAACGTCAGATGTCGACTTCCCAAAATAATTTATTATTAGATGACAACATCGTGAAAGTGTCGAGAACCCAATATAAATTATCAGGGGAAGACAGTTTTGTATTTAATATTTTGTTTAATGAGAAACCGCCTAACTCACATTGCCAGACGGTCACTTCAATTTGAGGGCCGTGCTTAACTAATTTGGGCTGTCGACCCAAATTACCTGGGGCTGAAACAGGGTTACCCTCTTCACAGTCAGTAAGGATGTAGGCATGGGTATCATCCACAAGGAGCCTTCAAAATTACTTACGAAGCAACTATGGTTAAGTGTCTTGCTCCAGGACACAAGTGTCATGACCGGGATTCGAACCCACACTCTGCTGTTGACAACACCAGGGCCCAATTTCAAAGAGCTGCTTAAGCCCAGAAAGTAGCTTAGCACAACAAATTGATGCTTACATAAATAAGGTTACCAGCCAAACTACCATGTCACTCGTACAATTTGTGAGTGGTACCCTGCTCATTTCTGCTGAGCAGAAAATTGTTAAGCAATATTTTCTGCTAAGCAGCTCTCTGAAATTGGGCCGAGAGCTTGTGTTCAGTGAACAAGACCGCTCGGCCACGACACGCAACACCTACTTGCCGAATGTCGTCATCCCGAGATAAATTATATCTCGAAGACGAAATTAAACGTTCAAGATGTCGTCATTCCGAGATAAATCATGTCAGGATGTCGTCACAGTGCACTTATGATGTCATCATCCTGCATGATTCAACAAGTTAAATGGCATTTTCAGAGCTCCGTAGATCTTAACTATGCAAAGGCTCAATTGACAGAGTTAGCTTACTCATCAAAAAGACTTAACGGACGACTTAAGAAAAAACAAACAATAAGCAATTTCCTCACCGTTTAACCTATGCTGGTAAATCGTACCCATGCATGAAAATCGTCTTAGACCGCGTTCCCACTGGATCCACAATGACAAGATCCTGACCCCGCAAAAGGATTAGTCGCAGACGTGAATCGCGGTCGCGTTCCCACTTGAGTATGATCGCGCATTGATCCACCTTTTGTAAACGGAAGTAGATCAAAAGTTCACCAACGCAGGTCACTTTCGCCCATCTTCCTCACAATTACCTGAAATACTGCGCTATTTCTCACGGTGCCGTTCAGTTTGTTTTGAATTTCTTGACTGGCCCAGATGTCTAAAAAGTTCCCAGCTCCTCGTCCGACCATAGCTTACCACGCTTCTCAGCTTTTGTTTTTTGTTTTTTTTTTGGACGAATTTATGGGACGTTTATTGCTGGGCGCTGCCATCTTTAAAGAACGTACAATGCATCCAAAAATTGGCGTGGGTTTGGGTTTAGTGTGGATGCGTTGTACAGAACGTGTAGTTGGTATCGTCACGTGACGTCAATACTGCTTTATGCTTTACTTGCAATTCTGTTATGTCACCAAATGCGTGGTGCGTGCTGGGAATAGAAGAAAAAAGAACACCGTTTTCGCGCCATTCGGGTCTACCGGACCGGATGTTCGCCCTCAAATTGCGGGGTCTGATCGCCCTTTGCGTTCCCACTAGATTTTTGATCGCCCATTAATCCAAAAGGGCGATCAGATCCCGCTTTAATCCTACTCCCGAGGTGGATCAAATTGCGGGGTCTGATCCTGATCGCCCTCGCGTTCCCACTTACGCTTGATCGCCCTTTGATCGCCCTTTTCGAGAAATTGTGGGGTCTGATCGCCCTTTTCTCGAATTGCGCGATCAATGCGGGGTCCAGTGGGAACGGGGTCTTATTACCATCGGGGGGGGGGGGGTCCCATAGGAGTTGTCAAATGTGCCAACGAGGATTGCGACCTAGAACGACCAGGACGTGCTCAGTGTGTCACCGCTTCACGTGTAAAGATCACAGCATTAGCATTTTGCTTGAATTTATTTCATTTAGTAATAAGGATTAAGGGTCTATTACCTAAAGCTTCTGGCGATTTAAAAGTGATTTGGTTCTCCACACAAAAAAATTATTACACTCTAAAATCAAACTGACACTCAATAAGTGAGCGATGGCGCTAGCCTGTGAGGTTTTGTGGATGGTGTCACGCAGGGATAACTTAATTTCAATATTGTTCTCTTTTTTGGCTTTGTTTTGCAGAGATCTCGTGCAAAACCGTATTTCATCCATTGAGCCGGGTGCATTCGCTGGACTTCATAATTTGAAAGCATTGTGAGTATAACTTTGCATAATTTAATCGGTATGATTTCATACACTGCAATTATATCCTAAATTTGTACCACATAACGTCTATCAATATTTTTAACAGCTAGCCTCCCGATATGATATATAATTGTTATTAAACAAATGAAAAATTGTTTGTTTAATGATTGATATATTAAACCTCGTAGGAGACAAATAACATCAAGAGGATGTAGAAATGTGTTTTTCGTTAGTTGACACATCGCGTTTTTCTTGTGACGGTCGGCAACAGTCTACCATGTAGACGAGTAGGGTTAAGCAATGTTAAATCGCAGAAAGGGAAAATGAAAATTTGTATGAGGAACATTACATAACGTCGCGTGAGAACTATAAGGTCATAAACAAACGTGATGGACAAAAGGTCGTTAAAAATTTGTTTTTTTTAAACCTATAAAACAAAATAATAAAGTACAACTATCAGAAATTAATGTTTCCTTATGAAAATCAATTTTCAGATTGTCATAAGGAAACATTAATTTCTGATAGTTGTATTTTATTATTTTGTTTTATAGGCTTTAAAAAAAAAATTAACGACCTTTTGTCCATCACGTTTGTTAAGGACCTTATAGTACTGAGCCGACGATAATTGTTTTTGCTAACAAAACAGTTGCTGGCAGTGTAAGCACTTTATGTAATCCACCATATTCTTAAACTGACAAACCTGTAGAAGTTTGAGATCGATCGGCCATCTGGGTCACCAGAAAATAGTGAACAACCGATTACACATTTTCATTAAATCATATAGATTCAACAAATGAATAAAACGCTCACTGAGCGATAAACTCCAATCGGAAAATTAGTTTCTCATCAAAGATGGCATTTAAGACAGAAATATTTTTTCAGGGATTTTGTTTACTATCATCATCATTAGACCATGTAAGTTTTATGAAAATCTGTGATCAAAGAGTATATTTTACAAAAGAAATTCTTACCAATTCTGTAATGTTCCTTTAAAACAACCAAGTAAACATCAGTTGCAAGTACAAAACTACAGGCGGATGTTGTTTTGTGGTCGAATATTATATTAATTTAAAGTGATATTTAGTTTTACTGTTTTCCCCGAAAGGCATATCTCGGACAATTTGCTGACGGTTTTCCAACCCAACATTTTCACTGGATTACATTCTGTGCGTCTCTTGTAAGTAAAGAAAGTCTTTTTTTCTGTTTTCTTTTTAACTAACCTTTAGAGACGCTAGGTCGAAATTGTGGCCGCTTTGACCCCAACAATTAGGTTTAAATCTTTTAAACAGCTATTTATATCGATTTTAGGAAGTTATGAGTCTTTATGTTACGGTTATGCACGAGGGAATCCGGCAATGCTGAGTGGTAGTTAAATGTAGGACCATTGATTGGTAAGTAGGCCTACTCAAAAATTATGAGCAGAAGAACATGCCTTGGCCCGATTTCATAAAGCTGCTTATAGGCACAGCAAGTAGCTAAGCTTGTACAAAATATGCTTAGAAGTCTAAGGTTACCAGCCAAAGTACCATGTCACATGTACAATTTGTGACTGGTGTCCTGCTCATTTTCACCTAGTAGCAAATTGTTACGCAATATTTTCTGCTTAAAGGCAGCTCTATGGAATTTGGCCCTGGTGAGAAGCACTACAGCTGTTGAAAGTATAAACTAGTTTGAAAAAGGACTCCCTCCAGAGTATTATGGTTTGGTAACATTTGTCACCTAAAAACATTTGAATCTGAGAAACGATTCATGCATGAACTATCTCAGGGTTGGTGTCCGTTCAGGAATAAAGGGGACACATTATGCGGTTGGTACCCACCGTCACCTCGTTAACCTATTGGACGGATTCGTCGTCCGTGTGAAAAATACAATTGTTTGTTGTTTTCCTAGCAAGTATGCACTCTATTCAGCTGAAGCTTTCACAGGTAACTTTTATTGTATATTTTGTTATTATGAAGCCTATAATCCAGCATTGTCAACAATTAATATATGGCCCTACCTTAAAGTGGTGTAGACATTGTTGGCATTAGACATTTTAGGTTCAGGATTAAAACAAAAAGTTACTCGTAAAAAAAGAAAGAATAATAAGTAAAATTGAGCATAGCATACAGTGGGATCTTGGGAAGTTCCAAAACATTAGCCCCCTCGGATACCGCAGCATATGTTGGAGCTTCATGGGCGTCACTTGGTGACGGATTTGAGCGCTATATAAGAAGCCACTATTATTATTTATTATTACCAACAGTCAATTATTTATAACTTGATCTGCACATCGTTTTATATAGGAGCCTCCCCCATTCATCACATCATAAATTATTTGAACAGTTTTGTTTATGGTTCAATAACAACAACCACAGATATACAAGATAGATGAGCTTAGCAGTGATGTCATTATTAAACTGTTGTGAACGGTGTTTGCTTAATGGCTGCATGGTGCAAAGTCATTATGCTACCAATCGAAGTACCTTAAATGTAATAAACAGGATTGGTAGAGCTGACCAAATAGTCGCAACTAGTTGTTCATATTAACCTATGTAGTGATCAACCATATACAATCATGATATTATAACAAACCTGTGAAAATTTGGGCCGAATCCGTTGTTTGAGTCAGGAGAAGATAGTAAAAAAACAATGCAACATTTTCAGCATCGAAACACGTTTCTCTTTAATTTTGGTATTAACCGAGATGTCTATTATTTGATTTGTTTTTAAGTTTCAGATATAGTTTTTCAAAAAGGTCCTATGACTTCATTTCAGAGGGAAATATTTCACAGGAGATGGTACTCGCATGTTCTTCAAACATCAAAAAGCTCTCGGACTCAAATCAAACAATTACGTTTTTTATCCTTGCCATTTCTGGATAGAACCTTTTATGCAGTGACTGGAAAACACGAAGGCGGGAGCCTTGACGGCCATTCAATCAGTGATGGAGCGCCGGTAAAGAGACTTGAGTATTGGGGGTTAGGTGAACTTGTTCTGACTGGATAGCGTGCCAACACGAACAGATGTGTTTTCAAGGCGTTGGGACGTGTCAATTTGATATAGTGACAGGTTAAAACTGGTGGCAGTTGCAGAAATCCAATCGCAGATGTAGATGATTATAATAATCAAATTCTAATAAATGTTTTCATCTTCTTCTTCTTCTTCTTTGCAGGGATATTGGCGACAATCCGTGGACAGTTATCGAATCAGGGGCATTCGATGGACTGGAAAGTCTGGAGATACTGTAAGTAAAAAAAGGTGTGATATTTGAAACGCATGTCAAAAATTCATAGTTTGCAACATATTATTGCTTCTCACAAGTGTCACATTTTATCCTCACACGTGACCCGTTCTTACCCTTCCATCCGATCCAGCAGGAAGTTCAAATAGAAAATAAAAGTAAACAAATTTGATTGCGCTTGGTTTGCTCAACTATTTATAAAACAAAAGTTTATGTGATGTTAACATAATACTATACAATTGTATGTGTTAGGGCCTATTGAAGTCTTTCAGTTATTATTGTTTTCTCGTCTACACCGGAACGCTGAATTTCTTGATTTTACTGTTTCAGAGTCTTGCAACGTCGCTCAAATGAAACAGTGAACTTTAGAGTGGATAAACACGAAATGGAACATATGACAAACCTCACTTCTGTGTAAGTTTAACTTAGTTAAATATGTAGAGAGGTAATTTATTTTGTTAAGGAGATGCTATCTTGTGGTGGCCTTAATATATACAAAGTTTAAAACCCTCAAACGAGGCACATTGGTGACATATTTTAATATGTCCATTGTCTTAACAACATTGTACACACTGGTCAGCTCATATGCCATGAGATCGTAATCTGGACCATGCTGCACGTCATGGGTGTCAATCAACAAGGGACAGTGGTTTTGGTTACAAGGGGCAGGACAAAAATCTGCCAGTATCGTTTGGGTACCAAATGGGTCTGTCAGTTGTCTGCCAATTATCAATGGTAGGAGAATCAGATTATAAAAATTTAATTAATGTAGCAATCTATTAAGCTTAAACTTACCCAAACAACACATTAAGATAAATCAATCGTTTGGGGGGAAAGGGGCAAAACAAACCCTGTTAACCTACCGAATAAAATTGTCAGCATGTCCCAATTAGGTGTTACGTTTGAGGGTTTTAAGTTAATAATACCCTTCCGTTCGCGAAATGCAACCACCATTATGTAGTTTCCATTTGACAAAACGCCAACTCGGTTATTAAATGTTTGGTATTGTTAATTATAGGTTTCCCAGCCCATTTTCAGCACAAATGAATTCGGTTTCAATAAGTTCACGCAAGTTTCCTTAACTCATTCAAAAGATGGTTTTATTTTTTAGCTAGTACTATTGCATTTTATTTTATTTATATACATGAAAGAAAAATGTTCGCCATTCTTCATTTGGATGTTTACTTACCGGTGCCCTATTTCATAGATATGCTTAAGCAGAAAATGCCGCTTTTCAATTTTTCTGCTTAGCGAAAATAACCAGGATACCAGTCACAGATTGTACATGCGACTAGGTAATTTAGCTGGTAACATTGTTCTGGTAAGCATAATTTTGTTTATGTGCTTAAGCAGCTATATGAAATTGGGCCCTGTTTGCATTTGATGACCAGCCTCTTGCTGTTGGCTCTTGCAAAATTTAATTATCTTTTTGCGTCCAGGTGAATTTGAATGATCTTATTCGATCAGTGAATGTTTAGCTGTTGGAATTGGATTTCTCATTAAGACTGTTGAAAGTGATCCTACGGAGCATTCAGTTTCAAACACAAATGATTGAGCCGGATGTTAAGTTGAATACATTTTTGTCGAAGGTATTCTGTGAACACTTCAGCATTATCTGTGTGTCTGTGTGCTCAGAGAAACGTAGGCGGGAGTCACAAAGTGAGGTTCCGGGGTTGGACAACATGCAAAGAGGGGTTTGTTGTGGTTTGGGAGAGATAACTTGATGTGGTAATATCGGGTACATGTAACACTACCCTTTCAAAGTTTTAGCTAAGAGAAGGCCCAAACGGGTCTTCTTTTGTTTTGATTGTAGGCGAAGTTTGAGCTTGTGTCGTTGTACGCAAAGACTTGAACCTGCAAGCTCCGATTAACATACCAGCGCTATACCAATTGAGCTATCTGTTCACGTATACTGTTTGGGGTGCCACTCAGAAGCCATTCAATCTGTAACTGCTGTGTAGCCAGGGGTCACACCCAATTTTAAGATACAACGTAATAAGCCACAAGGGAAAATGACGGGTTAAATTTGGTAATAATTTTAGGTTTAAACAAAGAAAACATTACTAGAGCTGCAGTTGAACTTGAAACATCCAGATTACCGTACCGATTCCGCTCTACCAACTGAGCTTTCAAGCCTGGTGTTGGCAGTCTCTCTTTCTTCAACCCAACATTACCTAAACATTTACTTGTTATTGAATTTTCGGTCAAACCAGCCACAGAACGGACTCTTGCAGCTAACAAGCACTTCAATAACTTCTTTTAAAATAATATTGTCTTACAATTCTTCTAATTTTCCTGAAGGTTGGTTGACGACTCCAAAATGTGTTGCCTCCTCGACACGAAAACCATCGGAATCGACATTTGTATTTCCGACAATGCATTCCACACAGAGATACCGTACCTCAGCTGCAACCGGATCATGCACAACTCCGTCCTACGGGTCTTCGTGTGGTGCCTTGGATTTAGCGCCCTCATCGGCAATGCCGGCATAATCGCGTGGAGACTGAACATGAAGGACTCGGGCAAGCGTTCGCAGTCCGTGCTCATTCTCAATCTTGCGGTGTCGGATCTCATCATGGGCTTGTACATGCTGATAGTCGGCGGGGCCGACGTTCACTACCAGGACGATTACTTTCTCTACGCGAGCGAGTGGAAGTCGAGCCCCCTCTGTAAATTCGCCGGTTTCCTGTCGATGCTCAGCTCTGAGGCGTCGGTGTTTTTCATCACGATGATCAGCATCGATCGATTCCTGTGTGTGGTGTTCCCGTTCGGGAAGAAATGGTTCCGCCTAGAATCGGCCCGAATGGCGACGCTGGTCATGTGGTGTATAGCCCTGGCGATCAGCGTCCCTCCCGTGTTTCTCCAGGATATGCTCGACGGCAAGAACCAGACATTCTACGGGCTGTATGATATATGCGTCGGCCTCCCTCTTGTGATCAAACCCAGGACAGGCTCCCTGAACAAAACCCTCCTTGAGGAAACACGTCTGAACCAAAACGTCACCCAGAAGGCAGGGCCTTCTTGGATATTCTCAGCCACCGTGTACCTGGGGATTAACTTCGTCTGTTGCCTGGTAGTCATAGTCTGCTACGCCGCCATAGCGTACGTGGTCATCATCAAGTTACCAGCGAAGAAATTGCACAAGAGAAACGACAGGGAGCACCGCAGGAGGGAGATGACCATGGCAACGCGCATGCTCCTTATCGTCGGTACTGACTTTTGCTGTTGGATGCCTGTGATCATCATGGGGATTCTGTCACAGACTGGTGCCGTGGACATACCTGACGAGACGTACGCTTGGGTCGTTGTGTTCGTCATACCGATCAACTCGGCGATCAACCCGTATCTCTACACCGTCTCGAACGCGAACTCGGTCTCCCTAAAGTGCTGTAAGTTTGGCAAGCCTGGCTTGGCTGATGCAGTCCGTTTGAAACCTCTTAACAGTCAACATACCAAGGATACGCAATCAAATCGCCGGAGTAGGGCCGGAACAAACACCCTCCTTTGACCGTTCCGGACGCAAATATGACTCTTGTCACGTGTTAATTAAACATTCTCGGTGACTTGAAAAACAAAAGTGCAAACCCCATCTTCAACTTGTACTCATACCGAGGAGTAGCCTTGATCAAGGCTGTCTTGCGCGTTTACCCTTTACCGGGCGATAGATATCCACGCACGTAGTCTGTAACGATATCATCAGTCCCATACGCAAGTCCACAGAGCTGTGTTGTACAAACACGTTGTGGACATTTCTTTGTTCTGTGCACTTATGAAAAACAAAGTATATATTATTCAACACTGTTCACTAAAACTGCTCATTTTAGGTATGCTAAGGAGGCCGAGGACATATATAAACAGGGCAAACAACAGGTTTTTGTATTTTCCTTTTGGAATTGCAACGGATTTTTGTATGCAAGAGGGGGTGGTTCATTTCACACTGGGCAATCAAACATGATTGTAGCTTTGACCTCCACAAAGACGAGTGTGCTTCATTGTCCACTGGTGTTTAAACATGAGCTTTACGCAATGGAACAATGGATCTCACAGAGTTTCTCTTTGTTAAATTTGGACCCCACACAAGAATTCCTTAGAAATGGGACCAATAGAACAACAAAAGCAGGACCCTACAAACACAATCCCTTAGGTTGTGTAAACTTGCGTCCACAGTTTATACAACAGCCTGTGATTGGCATTGCAGCAAGGAGTTGCTAGGTCAACCAAGAACCAATGGGTTACTATATTATTGACATTATCGTAATTAGCTCCGCCTTCAAATTCTAAAAAAAAAAAAAGTGCAGGAGGTTCAAAGCGCCACAAGACGAGTAGCCACACACACTGTACCGTATGTACATGCACACCATACACACCTAAGGTTCGTGTATACTGTAAATTAGTTCATGCACTGTAACAAAAAAAGGGTCCCAGGTCAGATTTGACCCGGATTCCGGTCCGGGACATAGAGGGCCTTACCCATTTCTTGCTGATGTTGTGGTAATATATATTTGTTTTGTTCAGGGGGGGGGGGATTTTTTATCAGATCACACACTATTACCGTGTCATTACAAGTCGCTGAATAACATATTTATATTTTCATATTACGAGTTAATACACTGTAGTAGTCGAACAGAGATTATTTCAGGCGCTATAAACCATTTCACCTTGCTTACAATAAAACAAAGAGTGACGTTGTGCATTCCAGAGTTTTTTATGGCAGGCAAGAATGTACACTTTTCACATGGGAAATTTTTCCTTGCATATCAGTCAAGAATTTTAAAAAGTATTGGTCGAAAACGTTTAAGATGTGTGCGTCTTTAGCTTTACTTTATATAAAAAGTTGATAAAAGTAACCATCACCATTGTTTGTTTGAATCAATGTAGGCTCGGAAGATCATTTGAACTTAACATGTGATTTTACAGGTCACACGTTTGAAAGAGATATGAAGCAGATAGGAAGGTTCCGAACTAGCTCTATATATCCTTGTCATTTCGTCACCGTTTTCACGAAGAGCCACTCATGTCCAAACGCTTGATTGAGAATTACATTTTTTTTTCTACTGGGCTTGGCTTAAAACTACAAATCTGCAATACTAAAGTCAAGGTTCTGCAGTTTAAGATCGCTCATACTGTGTGTACATTTAACCTCGACATTGACTAACTAATTTCCTCAAATATATTGGCTAATTTCCATAGTAGTTAGTCAAAGATACGTTTCTCTTCGTGAAACCGAAAAGGTGAGAAGACCTCATTAATCAACCATCTGAGTAACGTATTTTGACATAGGAAAGGGGCGCGCGTGTCACGTGATCACGCGCAAACTGACATTGGTGGCTCTTTGTGAAACCCGAAAAAACGATTTGAACTACATTTACACTCCTCTGTTGCAATGTAAAACATGCACCTTCGGGGGCCTGTGGCACTTCGTGAAAACTTAAAACGCAGTTATTGAGATAAAGGCCCCTGCCTGTATCAGTCAATAATGTGTCATAAGACACGTGACTCTTCGTGGTTTGATTGGTTGGACGCGCGTCTTGGCTCCGCTTACCGCGGTACTCTGCGTTTATGCGGTCCCACACTGTATACAATACAATACATAGCTATATCAGGCGTCATCGCACAATCCGCGGTAATCAGCCATTGCTTTATACTTGCCTCTTTTTTAGGTTGAGTGTTGTCCTTGAGTCACGATGGTCCTCCTTGCCCTTTTGTCCTCCATTGCTGATTTGAAATCTGCTGGTTCCAGTCCCGTGTCCATTTTAAGTATGACGGTGCAGGTAGGTAACCAAAGCGGTAAGCAGAGCAGAACATCGGAACTTGACCGCTCGACCCCTAAGCGCCGCACTATGTAGGTTCTGTAATTTTCCTCCTATACTCTAACAACTCCTGGGTCAGAATTTACCCGGACTCATTTCCGGGTCGGCTGATCCGAAAAAAGGGTGGTTTTAACCTTGATTCGAAAATACCTGCCACAGTTTATCCATTCTGATTGGACGAGCGGACATCACGTGGCCGTGTTAAAGCGGATGATATTATAGACACGGCTAGAAGTGTTTAAACGTGGACTGGCAACTTTTTGTCAAAGAGGGCGCTATCACCCTTTGCGCAAAGCGCGCAAATTTTGGTAAGTCGCATAGTTTCTTTTGCGCAAGTTGGAAACTTGCGTGCGATAGTTCGAAACACGCATAGAAATTCAACGCCGAGTCGAGGTGAGCGGAGGCTAAACTGTCAGATTTGTTCTCAACTTTTACAGGGTTTTTGGTTATTTTAGGGAAAAGGTATTGATGAATGGGAATCAAAGTGTGTTGAATCGGTTTTAAACTAGTGTTTTAAACCCGCCGAGGCCTGGTTCTGGATATTACCTCGACTTCGTATCGGTAATATTACCTCTTCCCACACATTGATCCCCTTATTTTAACCCGGATACTGCGTAATTTTGAACCATTTCGGGGTAGTTTGAACCATTTCGGGGTAGTTTTGGCATAGATTCCGGGTCATACTGATGCAGAAATGGGTCAGACCCATGGCGACCCGTATTCGGGTCAATTCTGACGCAGACGTTTTTAGAGTGTACTCTTTCCTTATTGTTTGATTGAATGACATCACACCGAGCGGTATTGAGTTATAAGTAGGATGTTTGAAGGGACACAATCCTTTTCGAATTTTGGCGTTTCGGGTTATAAAATTAACATGGATGGAAAGATGCTTTAAAGGTATAATGTCGTCGGCTCAGGACTTATACTGTACGTTAGTGCAATTTGTAAGGATTTCATAAAATTTATTTTGCTTGTTTTGGAGCTCCTGGTAAATGGAGTTTATTCATCGAGAGTGATCTCCAAAATTGGTGTGGGAAAACGAAACAATAAGTTTGTATGAAGAAAAACATATTGTGGATTTTGGTAATGTTTTTGTTTAACTTATTTGCATTTTTTACTCAACGCCCCTTTGGACTTGAAATTGGAATAGTAACGACCTTAGAGCACTGAGCCGACGATGATAAAGTGATCCATACATATCCCTCAAATCTTTGTGGTGTCCTTTTACTTCATGAACTAACACATTCCATTATTTTCGGAGTTACAAACTTGGTTTTTACAAAATGGCGGACCGTGTTATTTGATGAAGTAAAAGGGAAAAACACGTAATTTCGAGGGATATTTTGTGTGAATTATTACACTCCACTTTTAAAGCATCTTTCCAACCATAATAGTTTCATAACAAATGCTTTGTTATGCCCCGAAGCTTAAGGCAATGTTCCGCTTTAACTGCAATTATGTTAATAACTCTCGAGAAATCTAGAGCATTGGAATACGATGTACCAACCATTATTTTATAATAGTCTTTGTACGAACTGCATGTTTATAATGTATATTACTTATACCGCACGCTCATTTGTTGTGTTTATCCCGTAATGTGTGCTAATACTAATAGATCCACATCAGAATTAAGGAACATCTCGTTTATAGAGACAATTGGGCACTTACCAGCACAACCGTGACGCCACCTCAATGTGTGTATAGAGTCAGCGACATAATGACGTTACCGATAGACTAGCATACGGAGTATGACAGACAAACTTGCATTCACCAATTGACAGATTACGACCGGTTTGACAATAACCGAAACCAAAACAGAATTACCGGTACTCCCGTTTTGCAGATCCAACCTTTACTATAGACTCTTTGCACAACACGCAGCGCACATACACGCGGGTCTCCTGTCCGCCATTGTGGGTGTCAAAACGTGCACAAAAAGGAATGGACTCACCCATAAGTCAGAAATGGTAGACGCGCATTGTTCGGAGGTGCGAACACATGTACCATCATTTAGTGCACGTTTTGGCGGATAGGAGAAGCGCGTCCAAGTGAGCTGCGCGTTGGGCAATGGGTATAATAGGCTACGATAGTAATAATTGGTAATTAAGCCATACTGATAAATAGTTTCAAACGTAACCTGACGGACACTAATAGATGCGCTGCCACTTTTCAATGGTAATCAGCATCACGAGTCCCTCTGATGGGTTAATGGTATTGGTAATGATGTGGACAAAATGCTTCACACCCCGGATGTAATTTACTAAAATCAGACCAATGAGATCAAGTTTAGGAGTGTGCTGCCGGTCATGATCAACCATTCAACAACAGCTTGATTGGGAAAAGAGTAGGACTATTCCACTTTTCATAGGCAATCATCATCTCTAGCCCCCTCTGAGAGGTATTATGTTTGATAACGATGTGAAAAAAGGCTTCTTACCCGGATGTAATAAGATATCCCAGACTGAGATAAAGTTTAGTAGGCGTGCTGCACGATGAACAAAGATTACAGAACCATTCGCGGCAGTTAAATCCTTACAGTCAATCATATAGCTATTTTAAACTCAAACTAAATCAAAACTTTTGCTGAAATCAGACTAAACCACCAGCTTTACGGATGTTCATTGTACTCGATACTTGACCTCCACTGTGTGGCTACAATGTAAGTCCACATAGTGTTCCAAGTCCCTACAATGTGTGGAGCTCTTCTGTTCAAAGGTCCACACTTCGTACGTAACACTTAAACACCACCGCCACCAAGTAAAGATCACTATAACCATGCACAGTGAGGATATGTAGCACATTTTGTGTGATTTTCGGTAGACGCCACCACGCGGTACAGGGTAATTGAAAAGGGTAAATTAGGAAAAGGAAATTGGAACACGTGCATGACCACGGGGTTGACGGACGGACAGACATTTTACTATTATTCATTGTTAAGTTGTTTGTTTTCGAAAAAAAAATATATATAAACAAAAATAAGATAAACTTACTGCCATAACTCGATCAAGGCAAACACTTTAAAGGTTTTATGATTTGTATTTATTCGTTTGCGGGAAATACAGTGACAGACTTTGTGAGGAAAGTCTCTGTTTGTGTGTGTGAGATTTTCATTCCAGTTTAATGCTTGAATCTGATGATAATAATGCACAACTTTGGGGAGGCATGTATTTTATCATCGTTGGGAAGGGCGTGGTATTTGTGTGTTGGACTCGTAAAAAACGTATAACTTTATAATGACGCGAACTTAATATTAATAATTGTTTTTAATAATTAATATACAACGTGTGAGTATAGTAGTTCCATATAAACGACACATCGGCATCATTGAACACATGTGATTACAATTAAAATAAATAACAGTATTTGTAAACAAATATTATTGTCATCAAGTTACATCAACCCTGAAGGGTAATAATTTAATATCAGCAGTAGGCCCGAAACCACTGATCTCGTAAGTATTGTTTGAAGCTTTGCACGGTGTGGAAAAATAGGAAGGAACTATAAATAAATAGTAAACTTGCGGGTACAACCATGTGTAATTCTCTTTTGTGAGAGTGGTCGCTCTAAAAAAGAGCCGGTGTTGTCTCGACGTTTCAAACAGTATACTCTACTCGTCTTCAGGAGAACACTGATCCCGTGTTACGTATTAATTGGTCGTCTTGTTTTTTCGTTGTTCAAGTTTGAGGGTTAGCATCCGTTCGCGAATACTGCGGCCAGAGATGCAGTTGGTACCCGCTGTTACCTCGCCAAACGTGGGTGGATTCGACGCTCGTGTGAAAATACCGTGACATTTCTTCTTTTTTTTCCCCTGTTTTCTCAGAAGTAGAAACTGTGTTCAACTGAAAACTTTCACTTGTGACTTTTATTGCATCTTCCTTGATAGTTTTGCTTATAAATCAGCATTACCATGAAAACGAAACACCAAACCATGACCCTACCTTTAACTTTCGGCAGCACATGACCAACACATACTATCAGATTACGGGGGATAGTACGCCACCAATAATTTACCAAGGCAGGTCGTTCACAAAAAGTCGTAGACAGCTAGGGCCTTTTCGAAACCATTGTGTGGTCTTTGGCTTGGGCTCAGGCTCCAATAGTTATTTGTAAAATGGCCTGAAGGGACATCTAACATATTGACGTAAATATTTACGTAAATATTCACGATTTTTTACTCAAATCGCAAACCCAGCCATCCGTGAACATTTGCTAGCACAGTATTGGGCACGAAATTCAGAATATTAGAACACATGCAGTACAGGGAGGTGACAAAGTAGCTCATTTGGCTTTCTGTTGGCGAATCCGTTATTTTATCCGAAGGAATATTAAAATATTAGCCATAACTTACAGATTTTCATGTGGTAGCTAAAAGTAATTGGAAAACATTAAACAAAGAAAAATAAACCCGCTAAATAATACAAAGAAGCCGACAGATACGAGCCAAATTAGCCATTTGTCACCTCCCTGTATGCTTGTGTTCTAATATTCTGAATAAGCGGCTGGTCATTCTGCGAATACGCGGCTTGCTATTTCGGGCCCAATACTGTGCTAGCAAATATTCACGGATGGCTGGGTTTGCGATTTTGGGTAAAAACCGTGAATATTTACGTAAATATTAACGTAAATATTTATGTTCGATGTCCCTTCAGGGCCACCATACCTCCCTCTATTTGGTCCGCCGTAATTCTTACAATGGGGGCTTGTCATAGACTCCTTTTTTTTTTTTTTTTTTTTAATGTGTAAGTATCTTTCCCCTCTGTAATTGTAGTTCCCCTATTTTATAGTGGATCAGGCCGTGAGCTTCTTCCTTGCTCTATGCCTATACTGAGAGGTCTTAACTTCGGGCGACGGGCGACGGGCGACGGGCGACGGGCGACGGGCGACGGGCGACGGGCGACGGGCGACGGGCGACGGGCGACGGGCGACGGGCGACGGGCGACGGGCGACGCGCGACGGGCGACGGGCGACGGGCGACGGGCGACGGGCGACGGGCGACGGGCGACGGGCGACGGGCGACGGGCGACGGGCGACGCGCGACGGGCGACGGGCGACGGACGACGGGCGACGCACGACGGGCGACGGACGACGGGCGAAGGCAGATATGGAACACCATAGTATAGCGGCACCAGTCACTAGTTAAGGTGTTTTCGCGTGTTCGGTTCAGCCGCGGTGACACAGTTGTTAAGACCAGGGCCCAATTTCGTGGCGGTTCTTGCTGCAGAGACTGAGCTTACACAGCGAGCCGTAAGTACACAACTCATTGCGAAATAACGCCATGAAAATGGGCCTAGACCTTAACTGAGTTGTTGGCTCGGTTAGACTTAACAAAATAAAGTATGTGTGTATTATTGAGAACAATGATTATAATATTGGTTATAAATTTGATCTGTCGGTAAATATTGCCTATACGAAACTTGCCTCTGGTCAGGGTCTCCAAAACGGGTCCCCAATCTCAACACCACCCCAACCACAAACCCCACTACCACCCAGAATTTATTTTGATTTGATACGGCAAGTGAGAGACGTTTGTAACCCCGTGTAGCACGGCATAGTTTGCCGATTTACACGGCAGTGCCGAACTGAAATCAAACGTTTGCGATAAACGTCTCTCTTTTATCGATTTGTATTCATCATTTTACAAGTATTTGAGTTCAGCACGGCAGCAGGCCTTCACAGCGCAGGCCTTACTTATTGTAGAATTCTAGGCACTTCAGATGACCTCTACACAAGGAAATGAAGAAGTCTTTTAGTTGTTGCATAGAGATATTTTCTCCATGGTTGTTGTATGCTTGTCACGTGGTCTGTCCAGTGTTGTCTTTCTGAACAGGTTGGTGGCGCTCTATATTATACCGAAACTAGGGTGATGGTGTCTATTAATCAGTATGGCATCACAAAGTTTCTGACTGCGCCGTTGTAAACAAATTGTGTTTACTCAATAACGGTACAGTAAAAAAAATCACGATTTTTTTTTACAATTAAAGTTCCTCAATGGACCATAGCCGGATAACACTAGTACCAGCAGAATTAGCTTGGGGTGAGTCTTTGACCTACAGTCACCTTTAATTCCGAAGCCCCTTAGAATTCCCCCGAGACTAACCCTAACTCCATTGACGGTGACCCGCTCTGCAAAAAAGGCCCGTAAGTCGCGCTATCTCTTAGCACGCAAAAGGGCTCGTCAATGTTGAAAAGGTGAAAATTTCTTACTCGATGTGATTTTTTGTTTATCCCATTTTTGACATCGTTGATGTCCACTCTTTCATAATTTGTAAGATTGGATGTTCATTTTGATCAATAAAGTTGGAAAAAACCCGTGTTTTGTGTACAATTTGTTCGTGGTTTGTACGATCGGTGTCCGTGGAATCAGTGGAAAGTTGCGTCTTTTAAACATCTGACACGACATTATTTGAAACCCCCCTATTATAAATTTGGTATCATCTGAAAGCGGAGGATGTTGTCTTTCTAAATTTAGACATAGAAAAGGTCAGAGGTCAAGATTAAAAGCAGGGTCGGTAGATTTATTACACGTAGACATAGAGCGCTTGTTGCTAGGGGCGTGGATCTTTGCTATCACATGCACACAGTGTAGTGCACTCATTGGTCAATGCGCGCAATGTCGAGTGCGCGCATGCGCTGTGAACGATATCGGTTGTTTATTCGCTGTCAGGTGACTGTCATGTGACTGTTTATTAGGCGCGTGCCACACGAAAATTCAGCCAACTCAGCTTCGTCCCCAGGGTGTGTCGAGCAGTTGTAAACAATGT